>MCFE01001189.1:0-14082 GCA_002104905.1 Basidiobolus meristosporus CBS 931.73 | reverse complement strand
CCCTAACCCTAACCCTAACCCTAACCCTAACCCTAACCCTAACCCTAACCTAACCCTAACCCTAACCCTAACCCTAACCCTAACCCTAACCCTAACCCTAACCCTAACCCTAACCCTAACCCTAACCCTAACCCTAACCCTAACCCTAACCCTAACCCTAACCCTAACCCTAACCCTAACCCTAACCCTAACCCTAACCCTAACCCTAACCCTAACCCTAACTATATCCTCTTTAAATTAGTCAACGATTTGATTTTTTGATTGAATCTGACTCCGAATCCATCCATCCATCCATTAAATCACCTTTACTAACTATTTTTATTTTTTCCTAGGTTCTGACCTTGCGATCGTAAAAAGCAGTCACAGCGCGCAACCCTAACCCTAATTTTGATCCCGCCCATCAAAAATCACCCAAAAATCTCAAAAATTGAAATTTGAAGCTGAAACTCTGGATATGCCACCAAAACCTCAACAGGAGCCCACTACACCTGAAAGGAAGGTTCTTGATTGCTTTGACAAGTCTGTCAAGAAGATTTCTTGCCCCAACTGTGGAAACAAAGGAACTATCAGAAGGAATGGAAGAGCTGGCAGACTCAGGAAGCTTACTTTTCTCTGCAAATGCACCAGGAATATTGGTATCACTCTGATGGAAGACATGCTTGGCAAGCTGAAGACTCCCTCTCCTCAAGCACTCTCTCCTGCCCAGTTTCTGAACAGGCTTGCCTCCCCTGCTGCTGCTTCACCAACAAGAATTGCCTCTGTTACTGCCTTGGATACTCCTTCTCCTCCTGCCAGGATATCTCCTTTTGTGCCTGAATCTGCCAGTCCACTTTCCTTGCCTCCAAGAAGCCCACTGTCAATGGACTCTATTCCTGCCACTGCTCTTCCAGATGCCAGCACTTCTACTGATGCATTTCTTCAGAGATTCCTTGCTGTTGAGAAGAGAATTGCTGATTTAGAGGCTGCCAATACTGCCCTGGCTATTGAAAACAAGAGACTGGATGCCCAATGCAAGAAGCTCAAGAATGAAGCCAATACTGCCCTGAAAACTGCCAGAGATGCCTTGCAAAAAGCTTCCTTGGAGTGCCACTGCCTTACCACTACTGCTCAGACCCAGCCTCCTGCTTCTGTTCCTGTTCAAGAGCAAGATCCTGTTCCACAGAAAAGCTACTCCAGTGTTTTACAGAACAACTGGATAGTGAACTCTGTTCCTCCCAGAAAACCTGCTTCCACTGCATTCTCCCAGGTGACCTCAGTTCCTGCTTCAGTTTCTGCCTCTCCACCTGCACCAGCTGCCAACACCTCTACAGTCACCTCAGCTATACCTCAGACTTATGCAGGCAAGGTTCTAGCAAGAATTATCAGCACATCCAGCTCCAGTACTATTCAGCAAGACACATCAAGAAAACCTTCTACAGAGAATGTGGACTCCAATCTGACTACTGCAGCTCTATTGCAACACAGAAGGACTTACAAGCCCCCAGCAAACCTACCACCAGCTTCTACCTGGACTGTGGTGTACTTGAAGCAAGTTCCCTGGACTCCCATTTCCAACATCAGGAAAGCACTCAAGGCATGCAATATTCAGCTCTCAAGAATTGTCAACCTGGCCTGGAGAAAAGGGAAGATTCTGGAGGTTATCCTAGACCAAAACATTGCTGACCCATTTGTTGCCTTTGTGGAGAAGAACCTTAACTGGCTGAAAACTGACTTCAAGATAGTGCCTGAAGAATCTGAATCCTCTGACTCTCTACTGTTCAACAAGCCTCCAGCCCATGTTGCCATTCTGTCTTTCTTTGCTGCCATCAAGAGACAAGCCCCCTCCTATGATGTGGCATACTTCCTCAAGAATCATGCCATTTCCCTCCTTGCTGACTTAAGTGATGCACCATTTGAAGAGCTCTGGGACTCTGCAGGTCACATTATCAATGCTGCCTCTGAAGAAGCTACAACCTCTGCCTGACTACCTGAAGTTCTGTTGCTTAACTGCAACAGCATACAGCCATCAAGACCAACTCTAGAGAGACTTCTTTCAAGATTTTCCCTCCTGTGTTTGATTGATGTTCTGCTACCTTCTATACTTTTGACTAATCTATATTGCTTTTCTACTCCTAGAACAAAGAATACCTCCTCTATCTGCTTCATCTCTTCTACCATCAATACTCCTCAGCTCTGTGTTCCTCTTTACTCCCCTTACTGTGCTGCTCTCCAGTTGCCAACTATCAGTCTGGTGCTCTGCTATCTGCCTCCAAGTCTTGCCCTTCAGGAAGTGCAAGTTATATGCCAGAAGGTTCAGCAATACCAGCAATCTATATCAACACCTGTTATCTTGCTTGGAGATCTCAACATTCCCCATCCTGAGAACAAGACTACTCTGACTGCAAGAATGAAGCCAAGGTCTACATTCCTACTGAACTTCCTGAGAGAAAGCCACCTGCTAGCACTAGGTGCTCAATCTGAGAAAAGATGTGTTGACTGGATCTGCCCTTCTGCTGCTGCCCTCTACTTTGTGAATGAAGTTAAGCAATTCTCTGGAGCTGAGTTAGGATCCTTGAGAGCCTCTGACCACCCAGCCTGGTCCCTTTCTATGCAACCAGTTGTGAAGAAGAAGCTGCCAAAACTTACTGTGCTCACCCACAAAGCTACCAGGAATCAGAAGAAAGACTTTGGGAACTACTTGAAGCTTGCCAGTTTGCTACTTTCTCTGCCAGATGATATCAACTATGCCTGGCTCTTTGTGAAGCATCTGATTCTGGTGTCTGCCTCCCTCTCACTGCCATGCAAGACTACTGCTGTTACCTCAAGAAAATGGGAATCCATTGTTTCAGCCCTGCAACAAAGCTACCTGAGTTTCCCTAACCCAAAAACAGAGAAACTCCTCCTGACAGCAATACACCACTCCAAGGCAATTCACCACACTCTGCATACTCAGCTCTGGGATCATATTATGAGTTCTTTGCCTCTGCAATCTTCCAACTCTATAACAAGAACAGTATCAAGACTCTACAGGGCAATGAGGCCCTCTTCCAGGAAGTTACCTTCAACAGAACAGCTGGCTAACATCTTCTTCTCTACAAAGCAGTACTCAACTCCTGGCTTTCATCCTGACTTCAAGACTCTGCCCATCCCACTTGCACTTGATCAAGGGAGAATCCATAATGTGCTCAAGAGGCTTCCCAACTCTACTGCTCCAGGTGTGGACACAATCTCCTATGAGCTTCTGAAGACTAGTACCAAGGCCATGTCTGCACTTCTGCTTCCACTGTTCCAGCAATGCTCAGCCCAGCTTTCTACTCCTGAGGAATGGTCCTTTGCAAATGTTCTGCCACTGTACAAGGGTAAAGAAAAGCACCTGGATCCTAGCTCCTACAGGCCAATATCTCTGCTGCCCACCTGCAGAAAGGTGTTTGAGCTTCTGCTTGCTCAGGAGCTCTACTCTGACTCTCTCAAGTTTCATCCTGCACAGTTTGGCTTTGTTCCTGGCCTCTCCTTGGAATATGCAGTCATACTTAGCCAAGATCACTCTCTCCAGTGCAAGTATCCCTCTGTTCTGTTTGATATTACTAAGGCCTTTGATTCAGTTGACAGAAATCTGCTTTGGTCCAAGTTGCAATGCTTCTCCAGTACCTCTCTCACCCTCCTTGTCAGGTCTCTGTTTCTGGATCCACAAGCAAGAATTCTGCACCCAAGTGAGCAATCAGCTGTGTTCTCAGTTCCTAATGGAGTGGTTCAAGGCTCTGTGCTTGGTCCTATACTGTTTGCCATCTTCCTGAATGATTTCCCAAGACTCTCAGCTGACTGCCTGGTTACTCTCTTTGCTGATGACATCAGAATATCCTCCTCCAATGTGCAACAAGACTCCCAGACCATCCACCAGTATCTGCAGAAGAATAATCTCCAGCTTTCCATTGCAAAGACAGTACCTTTGGGCTCTCCCATCAACTTGGAGAACTCCACTCTACCTGCTCAGGTTTCTGCTACATATCTTGGCTTTCCTTTCCTTCCTACTGGACTAGACTCTGGAGCACACCTGAAGAAGAGAATTATCCTGGCAAGACAGGCACTCCACAAGCTACTGGCTGTTACTCCTCCTACAACTTCAGCTCCCAGCTGCCTCCTTCTACTCAAGCAGTTTGTCTTCCCTGTCCTGGAATTTGGCTTACCACTTCTCTCTCTTACTTCTAGAGACTGCACTAAGCTTGACAAGTTTGCAGTATGGTGCATTACCTCCTTGGTGCCTCATTTGCCTGAATGCCCCTACAGACATGCTATTCTTGGTGCTTTTGGGTTTATGCCCTATAAGATCAGACTTCTCTACCTTAGAACCAGATTATACCTCAGACTTCACAACTGCAACAACCCACTGATTAAGGCCTGGAAGAGAACACACCACACAACACCTGGCTCCTGCTGGAGAACTATACTTGGAGATGCTGAAGTCAAGAAGTTTGCTCACTATATTCTGCAGTCAGAAAAACCCAAGCTGGCCTACCTGAAGTACTTGACAGACCTTTGGCAGCAATATCTGCAGCAGCACACTCCCTTTATGATGAATATCAATCCTTATCACATTCCCCTCATTAATGTTGTTCACAAGTCATTCTTACCTCTCTTGCTACCCCCCTTCCCACTGAACAGTGTCTTGAGCACTGAAGAACTATCATCACTTCTTATTAACTTACCTACAAATTCCCCTCAGCTACACACTCTTGTATCAAAGCTACAACAGTAGCGCTGGCTTCTTTGTTTCAACTGAAATAAAGATTTCACCTGTTGGTGACTGTCTCCCCCCTAACCCTAAATTTTCCTAACCCAGGAATAATCCATCCATCTACCCTTGTCCATCCATCTATAAATTCTGACTTCTGGAATTTTTGCTCCTTCCTTCTCTTCTCCCTGCTAATTTTCCTAACCCAGGAATAATCCATCCATCTACCCTTGTCCATCCATCTATAAATTCTGACTTCTGGAATTTTTGCTCCTTCCTTCTCTTCTCCCTGCTAATTTTCCTAACCCAGGAATAATCCATCCATCTACCCTTGTCCATCCATCTATAAATTCTGACTTCTGGAATTTTTGCTCCTTCCTTCTCTTCTCCCTGCTAATTTTCCTAACCCAGGAATAATCCATCCATCTACCCTTGTCCATCCATCTATAAATTCTGACTTCTGGAATTTTTGCTCCTTCCTTCTCTTCTCCCTGCTAATTTTCCTAACCCAGGAATAATCCATCCATCTATAAATTCTGACTTCTGGAATTTTTGCTCCTTCCTTCTCTTCTCCCTGCTAATTTTCCTAACCCAGGAATAATCCATCCATCTACCCTTGTCCATCCATCTATAAATTCTGACTTCTGGAATTTTTGCTCCTTCCTTCTCTTCTCCCTGCTAATTCAAGAAGCAAGTTCAAAAGCTCTTTTCTGCCTTCTCTGATCTGCAAGAATCTATTGTCCCTGTGCCAACCCTTCCTGCCAACAAGACTCCCCAAGAATCATCTGCTCCTGCTCACTCTTCCTACTCTGAAGTTGTCAAAAAGTCTGTTCCTGCTCCCTCAAGACATCCTGCTGCTCCTCCCAAGACCAAAAGAAAGTTTCCTGCCACTTCTGATTTGCCTCCTGCTACTGACTGGGCTGTCTGCTACGTTGCCAATGTGGAGTTTATTCCTATTTTTGAGCATAGGATGTATCTCAAGCAACAAGGTTACAACTTATCCAAGATTGTCAACATGAGATTTATCAACCATCACACTCTGGAGGTAGTACTTGACAAAAGTATTGCTAAAGAGTTCTCTCAAAATGTCTCTGACCAGCTTTACTGGGAACCTACTGACCATGCCTTTAAAGAGTTTCCTGATTCTCCAGTTTACAAGACCTTCTCATTAGAGGAATCTCTGCTCTCAAGATTCACTTCACTTATCAAAAACTCCCCTTCACCTGCTGTTACCCACTTCCTCAAAGATTATTATATCTCTCAAGCTTATCTACTTCACTCCCCCATGAACCTGAACTCCAGTGTACTCTGGGATACTGCCTTAACTTTAGCTTAGATTTATTCATATTCAACTTAGTGTTTACTTTGGGAATCTTCTATTCCCAGCTGGCTTCTTTATTTGTAGTTAGACTTGTCTGAAATCAAATAAAGATTTCACCTACCTTGGTGACTTTCCCTCCCCTAACCCTAAGGGACTGGATTGATTGAAATCAATTTGGGTGTTCATCAGTGCATAAGATAAATGAAAATTACATCATCAATCAACTGATCTCTTGGCAACTGCACCATGGTTGGATAGATCTCAGATGACTTATCACCTGGGAAGGCTTGGCAGATAGGTTGATAACGTAATGATTATTTGAAAATAGATCAGGTGTGATAGCTAAAAATAGATACTGAGGTGGGATAAAATAAACTGTAACTGGGATTTGTTATGTATGGGTTAGGGAAAATCAATTAGGGTACTAGATTTTCAAATGGAGTAAAATTGGCTAAGTTTTAAATGTTGATGCACAACAGACAGAATCTAGAGCACTGAGGAGCTATCATTTCTTCTTATTAACTTATAAACCAATTCCCCTCAGCTACTCACTCTTGTACCAAAGCTACAACAGTTGCACTGGCTGTTATATTTCAACTGAAATAAAGATTGCACTTGTGAGTGACTGCTCCCCCCAATGGAAACAATCAACAGCTTGATCAAAACCCAAGCAGGTAATGAAAGCTTGCGGCAATTAGAAAGCCCAGATTTCCCTTACCAGTCTCTAGCTGGCAGCTAGATCTGAATAATGCCAGGAACATGTACAGATAGCTCATATTTAGTGGGAGTATCAGCCTGCACAATCAGAAATATAGATTTGATCATATTGAAGCAGTTAGTTGGATATTTAGGTAAGTAAAAGGAGCTACTGATATTTGCTTATTGCACAACAGTAAGGATTCAGAAAAGGATCCTCTGGAATACTCTGATGCCAACTGGAGAGAAATCTTAGCAGACATATAATAGACATGTTCCATTGGATAGTGCCACATTGAGCCATCAGTGCCAAATGATGCCATAGTGTGTCAGAGAGGCCAGGTGAACATAAACTTGGCCACAGAGTGTGAAACATAGCTCTGCATCTTCATGCAAAGCAGCTCCTGTGTTTCACCTATGATTCAGGAGAAAATCCATTTTTTGACGTTTTTTTGAGGACCAATGTTGTGCAGGATGAGCAAGAGCATAGAAGAACTGAGGACATGCATCAGGTACTCAATACCCATGGCACTCTGAATCTAGCTCCTGTGGCTTGTATCATGTCACAAAAATGTATGGCACTATCTTGGTCCACTGATACTATCTGGCACTATATTTAATTATTAGCCCTAAAGTAAGATCTATACAAAGCACTTATAGTGCCAGATAGTACCAGTGGACCAAGATAGTGCCATACATTTTTGTGACATGATACAAGCCACAGGAGCTAGATTTAGAGTGCCATGGGTATTGAGTACCTTATGCATATCTTCAGTTCTTCTGTGCTCTCATACATCCTGCACAACATTGAACTAAAAAAAAGGTCAAAAAATGGATTTTCTTCAGCACAATGGGTGAAACACAGAGGTTGCTTTGCATGAAGATGCAGAGCTATGTTTCACACTCTGTGGCCAAGTACAGGTTCATTTGGCCTCCCTGGCACACTATGGCATCATATGGCACTCATGGCTCAATGTGGCACTATCCAACGGAACAAGTCTAATTCATCACAGGATGCACCTTTCCTTATTGTCAAACAGCAACTTCAGGAGAACTAATAGTGCAACCAATCATATCACTCTCCACAGCATAGACAGAGTAAAGACAACCTGTGAAGCTACAAAATAATCAATGTGGTTAAGAAAGCTTTTCAGAGACCTATGCATATGTCAAAAAGCCCCTTCTACATTATTTCAAGATAAATCAGGGTAAATACAATTAGATAGAAATTTAACTTTTCATGCTAGTACTGCACACGTAAATATCAGACGTCATCTCATATGCAAGGCTATGGAGAGTAACTTGGTTAATTTAGATAACTGCTCAACCAATGATATGATTGCAGACATGTTTACCAAACCATTAGCTAAAGGCAATTTTGATTATTTAGACCAAAATTAGGACTAGTTAATATATAAAACTTGCTGGGTGAGAGTGTTGTAACTTTAGTAATTGTTCCCAAATATTTGCCCAGCATAATTGCTTAGATCATTACTTACAAATTGGGGGAACTTTGGTCATATTCTGTGGTAATGGAAAGTATTTCATTACTACAATAGACTTGTTCTGTTGGATAGTGCCACATTGAGCCATGAGTGCCAAATGATGCCATAGTGTGCCAGAGAGGCCAAGTGAGCCTCTACCTGGCCACAGAGTGTGAAACATAGCTCTGCATCTTCATGCAAAGCAGCCCCTGTGTTTCACCCATTGTGTTGTAGAAAATCCATTTTTTGACCTTTTTTTTGGATCAATGTTGTGCAGGATGTGTTAGAGCACAAGCAGATTGAAGATATGCATCTGGTACTCAATACCCACGGCACTCTGAATCTAGCTCCTGTAGCTTGTATCATGTCACAAAAATGAATGGCACTATCTTGGTCCACTGGTACTATCTGGCACTATAAGTGCTTTGTATAGATCTTACTTTAGGGCTAATATTTAAATATAGTACCAGATAGTACCAGTGGACCAAGATAGTGCCATTCATTTTTGTGACATGATACAAGCTACAGGAGCTAGATTCAGAGTGCCATGGGTATTGAGTACCAGATGCTTATCTTCAGTTCTCCTGTGCTCTGACACATCCTGAGCTACATTGATCCACAAAAAAAGGTCAAAAAATGGATTTTCTCCTGCGCAATGGGTGAAACACAGGGGCTGCTTTGCATGAAGATGCAGAGCTATGTTTCACACTCTGTGGCCAGGTAGAGGCTCAATTGGCCTCTCTGGCACACTATGGCATCATTTGGCACTCATGGCTCAATGTGGCACTATCCAACGGAACAAGTCTAATATCTCTAAACCAATATTACACTCATTTCTTTATTTTGCTTTTTGCTATTGTAACACACAAGTGAAAGATCAAGAATTTTCAACTTTGATGAACAAATGCTCCAGACCCTGACAAGCAATCCACCAAAGAATATTATGTCATACAGAACACGTAGTAGCCAACACATGTTTTAAATTACAGCTCATTTGAAGCAGTACTTAAGGAGTTATGACCCAAAGAGTCCAACTATTATATATACTATGCCTTATTGCTAGGATTACTATGGTGACTTTGATCGCGTGTAACTTTTGAACCAGCCAATCAAATCATGTGAAATTTTCACAGGTGCTGCGCCTATGTCTGATCTGCGCCACTGCAGAATTTTAGCTTTGTATCACGTGTATTGCTTGCGCAATTGCCCAAAAACTTTGATCCTTCAAAATTTTCATATATATGACTTCCCCAGCTGAAAAATAAAGAGAGAGCCTCTCTTTCCAGAATCTACATACTACAATTACAAGTTTAAAGGTTATAAGACTTCCCCTGCATCACTTGCACTGTTGAGTATTCTGACTTTGATCGGTACTACATCAGTAAAGAGACTACAAAGCTCACAAGAATCCAATCTAAGTTCTACAAGAAACTACCACTTTTCTGTTGGAAAAGTCCCCTCTAAAAAACCCCTTTACTCTAAAGACACCCCTTTAGACACCCCTTTAGTCTAAAGACCCCTTTAAGAAACCCCTTTACTCTAAAGAAGCCCCTTTAGGCACCCCTTTAGTGCAAAGTCCACTTTAGAGACCACTACAAGAAGCCCCTTTACTCTAAAGACACCCCTTTAGACAGCCCTTTAGGTCTAAAGACCCCTTTAGAGACTTCTACAACACACCCCTTTAGGTTAAAGGGGAGTTCAGAATTTCCATATTAGGAAATATTTTCTCAGAAAGGAAAGTGACTTCCAAATAAGGAAAAGTTACTATAAAAGTAAATAAGCCCATTAGTCAACAGAAGGTCAGAACACTGCTGTAGAAGTGATAAACACTGCCTACAGTATATTTTGAGCCTAAGATTGAGGAAATTAGTGAAAGTTATATCTTCTATTGGTATATCAAACTCCCAATAAACTATTTCAGTATTAGCATACTGGAAGTTGTTGTATATTGTTGATTAGCCTCTACATTGTAGAACAAGCCCCAAACTAATCATAATACAACATAACAATTCCCTATTGAAATTTACTTTTAATATTTTTTATCGTAGCATCCAGTACTCAGTTCATGAAATATCTTAAAGCTATCCAAACAGTTCCAATCTTTGCACATATGCTTTTAGGTCCTATTTAGGCATATTCTGTGTGTTGATTTTGTCAAGACTGTGTAAAAGCATAAATACTACTTTCACATTGTATAAGTCATTAAGTAAAAACTATATAATTTACTTGCTCTCCCAGTTGCATCCAGTATCCCCAAACTCTTACTACAGAAACTCATCTAGTTTTTAGCTTGTATTCAGCTCGCACTTTGTATTCTGGCTTTTGGTTGCAATTTTTGGTGCAAGTAGTGAGCTACTTACCTCCAAATTTAGTATGAATGCCTGCTGTCCTAGTCTTCTCCTAGAAAATATGTCTACTTGTCTGCCCAATAGTCAGAACCTGAGATAATGAGAGTTCTTAGCTTTGAAAAAGTAGATATTCAGCAGATGTTATGATGTTAATCTGCTGGACTTTTCTCAGCTTATTTTTGGGTTTGACATTGCTGCTTCCAAGTCAATATCTCTTTCCTTGACAACATGTTTCCAAGTTTTTGTAACAAAACTTGTTATATAGACTAATATTGCTTGTCATTTGTTATTTCCCTAAAATACATCAACTCTGTTGTCTCCCATGAAGTATTGATTCATTTGGAGTACCATTTTTTAAAATTAACACTTGCAAGATTTCAGGACTCTTGGATGGCTTATTTTTTTTAGCTTTTGTGCTTGTACCTAAATGGCAAAATAAACATTTGCCAAACCAATGCATTTCCCTGCACTAAGAAAATGATCAGGTGTAGCACTAGCCCTGGATGTATATATGTAATTTCTTATGTACCTAATACTCAAGTCCAGCTAGTAACAGAGCTGCTTGATTGCAATTTCCTTCAGATGCTCTAATTTCTGATGATTTTTGCTCTACTACATTCTTCATCATATACAAATATATATACGCCTCATTCTACTTCATCTTTCAATTTCATACTCTTGCAAACAGAAGATCAAAGAGAAATTGTGCACTTGATCAAGAGGTCTTTACTGAACACTTGGTCTAATAGATTTTATTTAAGTGGAATATGCACATCTGACTATGCATCAGAATTGTAGCTCGGAAAGCAGTTTTCTATAGTTTGATTCCCTTGCTTCACCTTCTAAGTCTGTAGTCTCTTTGATTGAGGTGTTTTGAAATGCAAAATCCAGTTTGACAATTGCTTGTATATAATATGAGGTCATTGATCCATGATAATCTCTGCATGTAAGCCCCATATCCAGGGGCCAATCCGGGTACTTCAAGTGTACGAGTAGCTATAATATACAGTTTATATGTAAAAGTAATATCTTTTCGCCAAGTAAGCAGCCGATCATTTCCATATTGTTCTGTCTGACACCGATCCTAAGAAATCGAGGCAAACAGGGCAATTGGTCCCATAGCCAGAGCAAAATCTGAGGTCATAGCAGAACACTGGCATCTATTTAAGCCCAATGAAGACACCCAGCTTTGCCGAAAACCGTCACCATGAAGTACAACATTCTTCTCTTTGCTTCTCTTGCTTCCGCGACCACCCTGGGCTCGCGTCCGTTGATGCAGGATGTTCTGAAGGTGCAAAATCCAGTGAGCATCATGGATCTGCCAGGCACGTCGGACCCTCTTGACGCGTATGCCCCGGATTGCATCAAGACGGTCAATGCTGGTGCAGCAACGGTTCAGACGCAGCTCTACGAGCAAGGATGCGCCCTGATCACCTTCTCCAGTGGAGTCATCACAAGGGACTACAAATTCAATTGTTGTGGTACAAGTGTATGGATTCGAGTCAACGGGGCGGACTGGGAGGCCCTTCGCCAGGCAGGGAAGTTGGATGGCCTCCGCTACCAGCGAGTCTCAGTTAGCGACAACACCTATTCCATTGACTTTAGAAAGGTGAATGGACAAACCCCCAGTAACATTGGTCCTGAGGAATTTCTTCCATGAATAAAGGCGATTTACCTCAGCTTCTAAATATCACGGCTGGAGTTGAATGCCGTATAGTATCATGATAGATCTATTTAATGAAAAAGCCAAGTTTAACAAACAGTATTTACGAGAGGTATAGCCAGAAGGCATCTAAGGGACGGAAAGCTAGTACCGTACCTTGCTGCTTTGGAGGAGCAAAGATTGTGTAATAGTTAACCTTAAAAACACTAACCATGTACACCCCTCCGATGAATGAAATTTATTAGCATAGCTATATACAGCATCGAACTGCAATAAACTCAGCATTTGTCTCCCATACACAGGGCCAGGTTGCGCACTTCCACTGTACTAACAGCTATAATACACACAAGTGGTATCCTCACTATATTCACAAAAATTTCACTACCGTGCAACGCGCATGAATAGTAAAGCGGTAACATCAATGTTATCTCAAGCAAGTGCTAAGCCACAACAAGCGCTGACTGTGATAATCTATAAGTACCCCATTCAAAGCTAGCATGTAGTACAATCCCTTATTATGGTCCAATTGAGTTGGCCAAGTAAGCAGTCGATCACTTCCATTCTCCACCGAATACAAATATTTGTATATCTCGTTCTGTCATCCCACACAGTTACGCCTATGTAGATAGGGGTGAGAGCTAAATTGAGAAATCGGGCACTTAGACTGAGCAAGACTATGAGGTCATTCCAGAACACCGGCTTCTATTTAAGCCCAACGAACACACCGACTTTTGCTATAAACCATCACCATGAAATACAACTTTCTTCTCTTTGCTTCTCTTGCTTCCGCAGCCACCATGGGCGTGCGTCCGTTGATGAAGGATGTTCTGAAGGTGCAAAATCCAGTGAGCATCATGGATCTGCCAGGTACGTCGGACCCTCTTGACGCGTATGCCCCGGATTGCATCAAGACGGTCAATGCTGGTGCAGCAACGGTTCAGACGCAGCTCTACGAGCAAGGATGTGCCCTGATCACCTTCTCCAGTGGAGTCATCACAAGGGACTACAAATTCAATTGTTGTGGTACAAGTGTATGGATTCGAGTCAACGGGGCGGATTGGGAGGCCCTTCGCCAGGCAGGGAAGTTGGATGGCCTCCGCTACCAGCGGGTCTCAGTTAGCGACAACACCTATTCCATTGACTTTAGAAAGGTGAATGGACAAACCCCCAGTAACATTGGTCCTGAGGAATTTCTTCCATGAATAAAAGCTTGATATTCCTACATTGTTATATACCTCATGAGTAGCAACTAACTATGATAGAATACTGACAAGGGGCGGAAGGAATTACGGTTTCCTCAAAACCACAGCTTTGAATATCTGAAGTGTTGTAAATATTGTAATTCCATCTAAATATTCACCCAGCTTAGTCACCTAAATTGTAACTTACAAACTTAGTAGTATTCTACCCAAGTTCCATGTCAGGCTGTACTAAGAGCATTACACTAAAATATCAGGTACCCAGGATATGAAAAGTTGCGAAGTTGTCTAAAGCGCTCTAAACCTTTCATGCGTGCTCATGGAACCTTATTGAAATATATACCATGTGTTTGTCTTGCCAAGACCATGTATCAATATAAATTTCACTTTATACTCAATAAATTACAAAGTGAACACCGCATAATCTACTTGTTCTCCCAATCACTTGTAGTATCTACAGAGCTCATACCACAAGAAGCTCTATTTATATGGAGGACTAAGAGATGGTGTGTCTGATTTTGTATTATGAAAGAACCTCCATCCTGGCTGGCATGTGGAGTCCACAATAACCTCAAATAATTTGCATTTTGGTGTCACTTATGGTTAGTATCTTTAGAGAGTTCAATGTCCAAATCTTTGCTTCTTCCTTCCATCTTTGCTCCA
>MCFE01001188.1:0-14173 GCA_002104905.1 Basidiobolus meristosporus CBS 931.73 | reverse complement strand
GTAAAAGCTTATAAGAAAGATCACTAAGTTCAAGAGAAGTTAAACAGAGTTGAGTGGTACTAGAGGGATAACCAATGGAAATAGGGACTCATCTACAAACACTAAGGAGTTAGACAAGTATGTGTTGTAAGAGTCTTGGAGATATTGGAAGTGATTTGGAGAACAAGTAGATTATGTGGTTTTCACTTAATGATTTATTGAATGTAAAAGTGGTATTTATACTTTTACCTGGTCTTGGCATTACAAACACGTAGAATAGGTTAAGGAAGGTCCCAAGAACATGTGTGCAAAGTTTGGGGCTGTTTGGACAACTTTGAGAATTTTCATGTTCTGGATACCTGGCATTTTGGTGAAAATATTCTAAGTAAATCCCGACAAGGAATTTGGTCAGTATTCTCTAGGATTTGAGGGTAATGATCTAAGTGACTAAGTTAGGTGAATATTTAGGTGGAAATTACGAATTTTTACAACACTCCCACTCAGCTAAATGTTCATACTGACTAGTCCTAATTTTGACCTAAGATATTCAAACTTGTCTGTAGCTAATGGTTTGGTAAATATGTCTGCAATCATTTCATCTGTAGGACAGTAAACTAAGCTAACTAAGTTATTCTCTATAGCTTCACATATGAAATGATGTCTAATATCTATGTGCTTGGTTCTAGCATGAAAAGTTGGATTTCTACCTAATTGTATACATCCTTGATTATCTTGAAATAAAGTAATAGGCGTTTTTTGACATAGGCCTAAATCTGTTAAGAGTTTTCTTAACCACATTGCTTCTTTTGTAGCTTCACAGGCTGCCATATCCTCTGCCTCTGTAGTAGAAAGTGCTACGGTTGGTTGCTTTCTTGAATTCCATGAAATTGCTCCTTTACAGTAAAGAAAGGTGTATCCTGTAGTGGATCTTCTGTCTTCCAAATTTTGTCCCCAATCTGCATCAGAGTATCCCGCAAGATCTTGTTCTGAGTCCTTATAAGTGTATCTTAAGCAAATATCAGCAGTTCCTTTTAGGTATCTAAAAATCCGCTTAACTGCTGCAATATGATCAGATCCATAGTTCTGATTATGTTGGCTGACAACTCCCACTGAATATGAGATATCTGGATGTGTTCCAAGCATGATATACATCAGGCTGCTGAGCATAGATTGATAAGGAAAGTCAGTGCTTTCAGATGGCACCAAGCTCTCTTGATTTGGTTGAGTTTTGACCAAGTTAAGGTTTGTCTCCATTGGGGTAGCTGCCAGTTTACAGTCTTCCATTTTGTACTTCTTTAGTATATCTTGAATATACTTGGATTGACTTAGGGTGATAGTCTGGGTACTTCTGTCAATGGAGAACTTAATCCCTAAGTAGTAACTAAGTTCTCCTAAATCAGACATCTTGAACTCCTTAGATAGGCTGGATTTAGTCTCTTCCAATGTTTCTAGGTTATTGGTGGCTATAATAAGATCATCCACATATAGAGCTAATAGAACTGGATTTGCTCTATCTGGCTTATAGTATATACTATAGTCAGCATTACTCCTTTTGAAACTCAACAATTCCAAATGAGAATCTATCTTGCAATTCCAGGCTCTTAGTGATTGTTTGAGACCATATAGTGACTTTTTAAGCTTGCAGACCAAATGGGGGTTATTTTGGTCAACAAACCCATCAAGCTGGTCCATATACACGTCCTCATCAAGTTCCCCACTCAAAAAAGCAGTTTTTACATCCATTTGATGAATAAAAAACTTATATTTGGCTGCAATAGCCAATATTAATCTGATGGAATTAAACTTGGCTACTGGTGCAAAGGTCTCAGTATAGTCAAGTCCTTTTGTTTGAGAGTATCCTTTGGCTACAAGTCTTGCTTTGTATCTTTCAATTGTGCCATCAGCCTTGTATTTTGTCTTGAAGACCCATCTGCATCCAATTGATTTTCGGTTGATTGGTAATTTGACTAAGTCCCAAGTTTGATTTTCCATCAGGGCCTGATATTCCTCAGTCATTGCAGATCTCCAAAACTTTGTCTGAGGACTATTTATGGCCTCTTTTACAGTCTGGGGTTCATCAATATGGACTGAATAGGCATAGGCTAAGTTTGTACCCTCATTGATATAGTAATTTGGGCTATATCTTGTCCGATTTGATCTCTGGGCATTTGATACTGGAATGATCACTTCTGGGATATTCCTGGGCACTGATTCTGGCTGAACCACAGTTGTAGAGTCCTCTGGAGTGAAAAAATTTTCATTGTTTTGCTCTGATTCAATCCTGACAATTGGTGGACTTGAGATCAAATTTTTGTCATCATCTGATGTCATTTTTTGTGAAAATTTTGAATTTTCATCAAACAATACATCCCTGGACTTGATAAGCTTCTTTGCTTTGGTATTGTAGAGTCTGTATGCCTTACTCTCATTGCAGTAGCCCAAAAATATGCATTTTACACTTTTTGGCTCAAATTTTGACTGATTTCTGGCCAGTTTTTTGGCATATGCTGTACACCCAAATATTCTTAGATGTTCTGCACTTGGTCTGTATTCATACCATGCTTCAAATGGAGTAGAATCACGAAGTATTCTGTTATAACTCCTATTTTTAAGGTATACAGCAGTGGCAACTGATTCCGCCCAAAAATCATAGGATAATTTTGGATCATGGATCATAGTTCTTGCCATATCAATTATTGATCTGTTAGCTTGTTCTGCTACTCCATTTTGCTGTGGGGAGTATGGTACAGTAGTCTCTTGCTTTATCCCATGAATTTTGCAGAAGTGGATGAAGAGTTTTGAGGTATATTCTCCACCATTGTCAGAGAGTATTTTCTTGATTTTTTCACCAGTTTCTCTCTCCACCATGGCTTTAAACT
This sequence comes from Basidiobolus meristosporus CBS 931.73, assembly GCA_002104905.1. Classification (NCBI taxonomy): domain Eukaryota; kingdom Fungi; phylum Basidiobolomycota; class Basidiobolomycetes; order Basidiobolales; family Basidiobolaceae; genus Basidiobolus; species Basidiobolus meristosporus. The sequence goes on along the minus strand of MCFE01001188.1, from coordinate 11,315 downwards.
TCTTGCACTTAGACAGAGCCTTTTCCTTTCTCTCCATGAAGTAAACCCATGTGTATCTTGTATAATCATCAATAAAAGTGATTAAATAGTTCATCCCACCTAGGGATAAATTTTGCATAGGTCCACACAGATCTAAGTGAATTAGATCTAATTTTTTCTTAGTTTTGATTAACCCAGAGCTCTTGAACGGTTGTCTGGCTTGTTTCCCATATATGCAGGCTTCACAGTGCTCCAAATTAGCTGGGGGATCAATTTTCACTCCAGAAATTAGCTGATCTTTGATCATTTTGCGCAAATAATCAAAATTGATGTGCCCAAATCTCCTGTGCCAAAGCATTGGTGTTTCTTCATTTAAGTTACTTATATTGGCTTCCAGATATGATGGAATATAAGTCAACTTGTATAGATTCTGATCTCTGATGCCCAAAGCAATATGAGCACCATTTTGATCAGTGATCCTGCATCCAGAATTGTCAAAACTGAAACTGAGTCCTTCTGCTGTGGCCTTGCTTACAGAGAGTAGGTTCTTGGCTATTTCTGGTACATAGAGTACTTCTTTAAAGGTCAGTGTATGGCTTCCTTCACTGCTTCTAAGGTTTACTTGGATAGTTCCTTCTCCCACTGCATCAAGTGTTCTATTGTCACCCATGAAAACCTTCTTAATTGGAATTTCTTGATATTGGGTAAAAAGTTCTTTTTGGTGTGTAAAGTGTTGAGAAGCTCCAGAGTCAATAGACTTGTTCCGTTGGATAGTGCCACATTGAGCCATGAGTGCCAAATGATGCCATAGTGTGCCAGAGAGGCCAAGTGAGCCTCTACCTGGCCACAGAGTGTGAAACATAGCTCTGCATCTTCATGCAAAGCAGCCCCTGTGTTTCACCCATTGTGTTGGAGAAAATCCATTTTTTGACCTTTTTTTTTGGATCAATGTTGTGCAGGATGTGCTAGAGCACAAGCAGATTGAAGATATGCATCTGGTACTCAATACCCATGGCACTCTGAATCTAGCTCCTGTAGCTTGTATCATGTCACAAAAATGAATGGCACTATCTTGGTCCACTGGTACTATCTGGCACTATAAGTGCTTTGTATAGATCTTACTTTAGGTCTAATATTTAAATATAGTGCCAGATAGTACCAGTGGACCAAGATAGCACCATTCATTTTTGTGACATGATACAAGCTACAGGAGCTAGATTCAGAGTGCCATGGGTATTGAGTACCAGACGCATATCTTCAGTTCTCCTGTGCTCTTACACATCCTGAGCTAAATTGATCCACAAAAAAAGGTCAAAAAATGGATTTTCTCCTGCGCAATGGGTGAAACACAGGGGCTGCTTTGCATGAAGATGCAGAGCTATGTTTCACACTCTGTGGCCAAGTATAGGCTCACTTTACCTCTCTGGCACACTATGGCATCATTTGGCACTCATGGCTCAATGTGGCACTATCCAACGGAACAAGTCTAATATACCACGTCTGAGAATCCTTGTTTGTGGTCATATTTAGTGCAGATATGAATAGTCTATCTTCAGTTGTTGCAGCATTTCCATATTCAGGCTTCTTTTGCTGATAATCTCTCTTTTTGAAACACCGGTCTGATGTGTGTCCTTTCCTTTTGCAGTAGTTGCAAAATAGGTTGCTGTTGCCTTTGTAGGGTCTTGGGTACCTCCTTTGTTGGTTATCATTGCTTATTAAAGCATTTTCTTCTTCCTTCTCATTGGCGCTTGATTTTCTTAATTCTTCATCCAGGAGCCTTCCATATACGTAATTTAAGGTCAAATCTTCAGTTCTGGACTCTAGGGCTGATACAAGGCCCTGAAACTCGTCTGTTAGGCTATTCAGGATGGTAACTATCACATCCTCATCAGTAGTTGGTACGCCCACAGATTCCATCTGATCTACCAGCAGGGTAATTCTGTTAATTAGATTTTTCATTTCTTCTCCTGGCAGCATCTTTGTAGTAAAGAATTTTTGTCTCAGATACATTTTCTTGGCAGCTGAACATGACTGGTAGGTGTCTTCTAGTGCCTTCCAGGCATTCTTTGCCGTTTTTGCTCTTGAGCATTGAATTAGCAATTTGTCCTTGACATTAAGGCAAATGCAGTTAAAGACACTTTGTTCTTTCTTCTGGTACTTTAAGGCTTCCTCTCCCACGTTTTTAGGAGGGCATTCTTCTCCCATGACAATATCCCAAAGGCCTCTTTCATGTAGCAGCATCTTCATCTTCACCTTCCACACTTGGTAGTTAGAGCCATCCAACTTTTCAGCAGAGGGAAAAATTCCAGTAATAGCAGTAGTAGACATTGCAGAGAGTGACAGCTCGGGGCTCATAACCTGTTGTAAGAGTCTTGGAGATATTGGAAGTGATTTGGAGAACAAGTAGATTAGACTTGTTCCATTGTGCGATTGATCATAGTGCCAGAAAGTACTGTATATTTTGTTATTAATTTGATATTTTAGGGTCATATGCATGTCAATTTTGATCCCAAATCGGCACTGTATGGCACCATCTGGCACTCTGTGGCATGATCAGGCACCATCTGGCATGCTATGGCACTATTGGGCATTATGATCAGCCGCAATGATGGAACAAGTCTATTATGTGGTTTTCACTTAATGATTTATTGAATGTAAAAGTGGTATTTATACTTTTACCTGGTCTTGGCATTACAAACACGTAGAATAGGTTAAGGAAGGTCCCAAGAGCATGTGTGCAAAGTTTGGGGCTGTTTGGACAACTTTGAGAATTTTCATGTTCTGGGTACCTGGCATTTTGGTGAAAATATTCTAAGTAAATCCTGACAAGGAATTTGGTCAGTATTCTCTAGGATTTGAGGGTAATGATCTAAGTGACTAAGTTAGGTGAATATTTAGGTGGAAATTACGAATTTTTACAACAGTATGGACTTGAGGAAAGTAAGAAGGGAGTATGGTGACTGAGGTAGCCCCTCTATAAAGTGGAGATACATGTGGCATAGGTTAGTATTGGGTCTTTGGAGTCTTGAATATGTTGTAAGAGTTTTAGCTATATTGGAAGTGATTGGGAGAACAAGCCAATGATGTGGCTTTCACTTAATGATTTATAGAATGTAAAAATAGTATTTATACTTTTACATGGTCTTGGCAAGAAAAACCCATCAAATATGTTGTAGTTATTAAGATGTCATCAAAATATTTATGCTAACTTAGTCACATAGATCTTACTCTGTAATTAGCATTCTGTCCTGACTAAATTTCTTGTTGGGATTTACTTGAAATATTTTCATCAAATTAACAAGTACACACAATATGATCTTTCTCAAAGTTCTCCAAAATACCCCAAACTTTGTGCACATTTTCTTGGGATCTTTCTTAACAAAATATACATGTTTATTTGCCCTACCTTATCAAAAGTATAAACACCATACTTTTGAACAATAAATCTACAAGTGATCAACTTGTATATCTTCTAGCTCTCCACATCACTTCCAATACTACTCAAAACTTTGCAACAGAATATGTTGTAAAAGTTGTAATATCACCTATATACATACATAACTTGGTCACTTGAATCATTACCTACAAATCTGTTAGAAATTTAACTTAACTCCTTATTGGGATTTACTCTTAACAATTATGCCAAAATATCAGGTAATCAGAACATGAAAGTTCTCAAGGATATCCATATAGCCCTACACTTTGCAAATATATTCTTAGGATCCTTCTAGACATATTCTATCTGTTCATTATACTAAGACAATGTAAAGTATAAAATTGTTTCACATTCAATAAATCAGTAAGTGAAAACCACTTCATTGACTTGTTCTCCCATTCACTTCCAATATAACCAAAACTCATACAACATATTCAAGACTCCAAAGACCCAATACTAGCCTATGCCACATATATCTCCACTTTATAGAGGAGCTGCCTCAGTTGCCATACTCCCTTCTTACTTTCCTCTAATCCATACATGTCTAACTCTTTAGTGTTTGTAGATGAGTCCCTATTTCCATTGGTTATCCCTCTTAGGGTAGGATAGGGGTAGACAGTCACCAACAGGTGAAATGTTTGTTTCAATTGAATCAAAGAAGCTAGCACTACTGTAGTAGCCTTGATACAAGAGTATGTAGCTGAGTGGAACTTGTAGGTAAGTTATTAAGGAGAGATGATAGTTCTTCAGTGCTCAACACTCTGCTCAGTGGGAAGGGGGGTAGCAAGAGGGTTAAGAATGACTTGTGAGCAACATTGATGAAAGGAATTTGATAAGGACTGATATTCATCATAAACAGAGTGTACTGCTTCAGATATTGCTGCCAAAGGTCTGTCAAGTATTTCAGGCAGGCCAGCTGGGATTTTTCTGACTGTAGAATATATTGAGCAAACTTCTTGAGTTCAGGATCTCCAAGTATAGTTCTCCAGCAGGAGCCAGGTGTAGTGTGGTGTGTTCTCTTCCAGGCCTTGATTAGTGAGTTGTTGCAGTGGCAAAGTCTGAGATAAAATCTGGTTCTTGGGTGAAGAAGTCTGATCTTATAAGGCATGAGCCCAAAAGTACCAAGAATTGCATGTATGTAGGGGCATTTAGGCAGATGAGAGACCAAGGAGATAATGCACCAGACTGCAAACTTGTCAAGCTTAGTGCAGTCTCTAGAAGTAAGAGAGAGAAGTGGGACACCAAATTCCAGGACAGGGGAGACAAGCGGGTTGAGTAGAAGGAGGCAGCTGGGTACTGAAGTTGTAGTCGGAGTAACAATCAGTAGCTTTAGAGTGCCTGTCTTGCCAGGATAATTCTTTACTTCAGGTAAGCTGCAGAGTCCAGTCTAGTAGGAAGAAAAGGAGAGCCAACATATGTAGCAGAAGCCTGAGCAGGTAGAGTGCAGTTCTCCAAGTTAATAGTGTTGTAAGAGTCTTGGAGATATTGGAAGTGATTGGGAGAACAAGTAGATGGTGTGGTTTTCACTTAATGATTTATAGAATGTCAAAGTAGTATTTATACTTTTACCTGGTCTTGGCATTACAAACATGTAGAATAGCTTAAGGAAGGTCCCAAGAACATGTGTGCAAATTTTGGGGCTGTTTGGACAACTTTGAGAATTTTCATGTTCTGGGTACCTGGTATTTTGGTGAAAATATTCTAAGTAAATCCCGACAAGGAATTTGGTCAGTATTCTCTAGGATTTGAAGGTAGTGATCTAAGTGACTAAGTTAGGTCAATGTTTAGGTGGAAATACAAATTTTTACAACAAATAGGACAACCCAAATGTAGTATCTTTGTAATTGAAAGCTTGAGATTATTCTTCTGCAGATACTGGTGGATAGTCTGGGAGTCTGACTGCACATTGGAGGAGGATATTCTGATATCATCAGCAAAGTGGGTAACCAGGCAGTCAGCTGTGAGTCTTGGGAAGTATTGTATCCAAGAGAAAAGTGTAATAAAACTCTTGAATGAGTTAACTGAACCTAAGTGACAACTAAGTGCGGAATCTTAGAATTGTCAAGAGTGACAGAAATTTTAGCAGAGAGGTTCTGGTCTAATATTGATCTTATATATAGCTGAGTTGGGCTATAAAGGCAACAGAGTAGGTTTGCTATGCAGGCTAGGCTTGGTGTTCTTGAGAGTGCTAGATATGTTAAGCTTGGGCAAAACTAGAAGGGACTTGTTGAATTGTTAATTTTGTTGAGACACACCAAACCAAAAGATTCAGTAAACTTTATTCATACTTTTCTGATCAAGTTAAATTAGTAAACATTAAGAGACTGGACTAATTGAAATCTGTTGGGGTGTTGATAGGTGCATAAGATAAATGAAAAATTGCATCATTAATCAGCTGATGTCTTGGCAGCTGCTAAGTGGTTGGATAAATCTCAGATGACTGATCACTTGGAAAGGCTTAGCAGATCAGTTGAGGACATAATGATTATATGAAAATTGATCAGGTGTGCCAGCTAAAAATAGATTCTGAGAAGTGATAAAATAAGCCATAACAAGGATTAGTTATGCTTGGGTTATGGAAGATCAGTTAGGATACTAGATTTTCTAATGGAGTGAAGTTGGCCAAGTTTTGATTGTTGATGCACAACAGGAAGCCATTCAGGAAGAGGGAAAGTAGTATAGGACCAAGCACTGAGCCTTGAACCACTCCATTGGGAGCTGAGAACACAGCTGATTACTCACTTGGGTGCAGTATTCTTGCTTGTGGATCCAGAAACAGACACCTGACAGGGAGGGTGAGATATCCCTATAAAAAATTATTGTGATGATCCTGTCAAAAGGCCATCACAGATTCTAAGTCACATGACTAAGAGGTATTGATTCCATCAGGACACCATGCAATGACCATCAAAAAATAATTGCACCCCAGACATCTTAAAAAATTTGGTCAAAATTCTTCATCACAACAATACTAAAGTGGCTTTTGATTGGTTCTCTGCTAATTTTCTTGCTTTCTGATCCCAGACACTCTATCACCTCCTATGTTTGTGTGCATTGATTGGCTATTGCCTCTTTTTTGCACTCCTTACTTCTTGACTCAACTGTTTCTCTTACTTTTCATGCATGCAAATTAATTTATTTCCATTGGAACTTCAGTTGTACCTCAATTGCCAATTGTATAGACCTATACAAATCCCTATACACTACACTAACATTAAGCCCAACCCCACACCCAACAAGTTACTCCATTGAAATCCACCACTCAGTAAGTATTTCTGCTGTAACTCTCTGTTTCCACAACTTTGGCGGGAAACCTACAACTGTATGCCATTGCCATTCACTGGCTCCCATACATCCTGGTCTTCAGCAGGCACTGCAAGATCTAGCTCCTCATCTGCCAGTCTTTGCAATAAGTCCTTGCAATATGCAAGTGTGTTTTCTAGAGCACTGCTCTTGAAGAAGTGCTGCAACCTTTTGGTGTGCCTCTAAATGTTCCAAAATTCCATTGAAGGCATTGTGATAATCTTTTGAGTCCTTGATGTTGTTACTTTGTCTGTCAGTGGGATCTCCAATCTGTTAACAATGGAGGATGTAGAGGCTGTGGTAGACATATTACCTTTCTCTGCAAGCTCATGTACCTCACTTGAGTGTAGCTCAATTGGCGACGCTTCTAACTCTTGTGAATACAGCTGCATTCCTGTGATAATTCTTCTTGGCTTTGATGGGATTCAGTCTGTCCTGGGCTTACAGCACTAGTAGGCAACAGCTGCACCTTTTTTGTCATGCTTCCCTGTCTCTGGCTTGGGTAGACTTCTTCCTCTCAACCTTTTACTTTATCACTGCCAGGTCTTTCACTGCTACTTTGTCTGAGTGCTTCTTGTCTTACACTACATTTTCTCCTTGCTAAATGCTGCTCTGATGCATCTATTTTGGCCTGCATGTCTCTTGCTGGCACTCTGCAGGCAACCTGATGCTTCTTTCCTGCTTGTTTCAAGCTCTCAGCCCATGCTGTGACAGGCTTCTGAGGTGGCCGCTTGTTTTTATCACTACCAGGTCCTTCACTGCTACTTTAACTGAGCACTTCTTGAGTAGAACTACACTTTCTCCCTGGTAAATGTTGTGCTGGAGCATCTGTCTCTGCCTGCTTTTCCCTTATTGGCACTCTTTCAGCTGCCTGATGCCTCTTTGATACTTGCTTGGAGCTTATGGCCCTGCACATAACAGGCTCTTGAGGAAGCCACTGGTCTTTAGGCGTTGCACCCTTGTTCTACTGCCTTAGATAGTTTCTGCTATTCTTGAAATACCTTTGTAGCATACCAATGCTGGCCAAAAATCTGTTTGCTTGATTGAGTCAGGGACAATGCTCATGGAGCAAGCCAAGCACATTCTGCTTGGCCTAAAGTTACTGATAGTCCCATGGTATACTGGCCTTAAGATGTTGGCATGCTAGACTTCCAACAGCCTCTTGAATATTTGCCCTCTCTTCATCATTGCACTCAATGGCTTCACAGATCTTCAATGTCTTTTGATTTTTAGGCTTTGGTATACACACTGCATTTTCTCCCTCCCATGCTGTGATAGGTTTTTCTGTGGGCTTTATTGTTGGGCACTGTTGTAGTGCTTCAAAGATTGTACATAAAGCTGAACACATAGATCTGTACTGCTACTGTATCCATTTGCTACTCCATCTTGCTTGGTGTGTTGAGAATACTGGACCTTGCTTCACTTTTTGGGAGTTTTCTATGGAGCAGATGTGTGGGGAGATAGGAAGACAAGTCAAGTGGCAGGTACTACCATATCTCAATCTCATCAAGAATATTACTTTCAAGTCCATCATGGATGCAATGAGTTGGCACATAGAGGACTGCCAGGAAGAGTTGAGTAATATTAAGGACAGATGTCACATGGAGACACACACACCTATGGCATTAAGACACAAAGCAGCCCCACAGAGTGGGTAATCAGTTAAGTAATGCAAAGTTGGGTTAGGTGCAACAAGCAGCTAACTTTTTTATGAAAACTCTACCAAGGTATGCCAGATTTCTCTTGGTCACAAGCCAATTTCTACACCATTCAATACCCAATTCACAAAAACAAAAGCCAGAACACACCTATAAGGGGGACTAGAATCCAGCCAGGAGAAGGAGTATATTGGCTAAATACCTAAAAGTTCTTTGCAGATATTTAGGAGGTATTCATGGCAGAAGTGGTGGCAATCAAGCATATGTTTGCAAGTTGTATCTGTTACCAGCAATCCAAGGTATATGGTAACTATATAAGTATTGTACTCAAAGCCCTTAAAGCTCAGGTGATAGAAGTATGCCAATTGTGTCAGGTGAGTGCATTTGTAGAGGTTAGTAAGCAGGAGGTCATAGTATTTTTTGATTCAAGCTATATGTGGAATGCCCAAGGTAGTAGTGGGTAAGCAATTAAAGAGGAGTGATTTCACAGTGGAATATATGAATTGCGCAAGGGGAGGTAGAATAAGGAAACACAGTTTGGTAAATGGGTGTAGTAGCAACATATAAACTAGCTGTAGGCCACCATACTGCTGTAATAATGCCTTCACAGGCTTGCAAAGAGGCCGTCAAAACACTGTCAGGTTCTTGCCATATAAGACAATTATATTTACTGGCCAGTTAGATCCACTCAGATAGCTGTAGAACACACCAAGACCGCAACAATGTTATGCTACCCTTGGCAAAACACTGTTCAAACACTGTCATATTTTATCAACTGTATTTGGCTGTAAAATTAACAAAAGGTGTTGGGAACCTGTCACATGATTGTGTAGATGGCTAGGGTGTAGGTGTTATAGTAAGGGCTAGGAAAAGCTTAGAAGAGCAGGGGGTCTATGGGACACAGTCCCCTAGAGAATAAAAAAGCAGGGGGTTCAGGGGATGCAATCCCCATACTCTTTAAGTCCCCATTGGATTAATTCTCTCTTATTCTTGGTTCTGGTCCCTTAGGGATACAAATCCTCCTCCTAACCCTTATCACCCTAGCCATAAATATCTCACCCTACAATTGGCACATTGTCTGGTCATATAGTCGGCATGTCTGGGCTAATTTTTGTCTCCCTACACTTTCTGTAAGCTTTGTGTAAGACTTGATGATTATATAATTAATAAATTGTTTCTTTTAATGCTATATCTAATATTTCATGGGAATCATCCAAATCTGGCCATGATCCCATATTCTGGTAAGTATTGGGCACCATAAATTGCATGGCCCTAATACAATAAAAAAATTCATGACCAATGCAAATTTTCTGTAACCCAATTGCTTTTATCAGATACAAAGTGCATCCTAAAGTTCAATATATTATAGCTATAACAGAAACTTTATTTGACACCATTGCAACTCCTACTTGTGTTCCATGTGCACATGTATCATGTGGGAGTCATCAATCATCAGCCACATGGTAATAAAGTGCATTTATTTTTCATCATGCTAGTTTTGCATAAGTCCCTAACACACTTTCATATTGTGTTGTAACCATACTCTAACAGGTTTAAGGAAACCCACTTGCTATGGTTACTTAGGTCCAGAGGGAGTCATCAATCATAAGCCTTGCAGTAATAAAGTGCTTTTATTTTTCACCATGCTAGTTTTAAATAAGTCACTGATGCACTTTAATAGTGGGTGGTAACCAGACCCCAACAGGTTTTAAGGATACCAACTTGCTACATTTATTTGGGTCTAGTAGGAGTCATCAGTTATCAGTCATGTGGTAATAAAGTGTGCTTATTTCTCATCATGCAAGTTTTGCATGAATCCCTAATGCACTTTGATAGTGTGTGATAACCATACCCCAACAGGTTCTAAGGATACCCACTAGCTATGTCTACTTGCATATAGCAGGAGTCATCAATCATCAGCTGCACAGTAATAAAATGCTTTAATTTTTCATCACAGTAGTTTTACCCGGATTTATAAAACACTTTACTGACACATGGCAACCACACCCCCAGAAAGTATTATAGATGCTTACTTTACATACTCACTTCTGTATTGTAGTGACTATCTACAAACAGCCCTGTGGGAATGGAATATCTTTGAAAAGCATTGCTTTGTAGTTAGCAAATACTGATGTGCAAATAATGGTACTGTGTGGATTACTGTGTAACTATCTAGTCTAGTTGGTTCCAAGATATTCCTAGAAAATATGCTCAAAATCAATATTAGCATCTATAGCTTGCTCTTTGATCACTAAACCACTGCACCCAATATGCAGGGGCCTTGGTTTTGTCTAGCCATTGAGTAATGAAACCAGAGTACAGTTGCAAGAGAGGCAAATGTGAAATGTAATGAAGTAAGTGTATATGAAAGTAATATATATCCACAGGATAGAAGAGAACAACTGGTAGTTAAACATCACTCACAGACACTCCATCAAGTACAGTACCAATGCATATAACAAACAAGACATGAGGGGAAAGCTTCAGGACTGTTCCTCAGGGATCAAGACCAAAAGAAGAAGCTGCTTATACTATAGCAGTTCTTGTGCTCCAAAGGAAGACCAAGAGTCTACTATAGACAAAGATTGCAGCAAGAAGAGCAGTATAATTACCAATTCTGGTAAGGGTACCTTTGAAAGTCCCAAATACCTGGAGAAAACTTGGAAAAAATTAGCAGATGACTCAGTAGTCATGAGGAGAAAACAAACTTAGGAGAAAACAATCCAATGCAATTGAGCAGTGCCAAAACAAACTTCAGCTTGGCTCTTGTTTGCCTCACTATAAAGTACTCCAAGTGGCTTATTTGGATTACAGGTATATTACAGAGAATCAGGCAGAGACTAATAAATTAAGTGATAGTAAATTGTATCACTTCTTAAATCAGGTACAAAAACCGTTGCACATCCAAGAGATGGACCAAGAATTAATGATTTCAGAAA
>MCFE01001187.1:0-14181 GCA_002104905.1 Basidiobolus meristosporus CBS 931.73 | reverse complement strand
AACCCTAACCCTAACCCTAACCCTAACCCTAACCCTAACCCTAACCCTAACCCTAACCCTAACCCTAACCCTAACCCTAACCCTAACCCTAACCCTAACCCTAACCCTAACCCTAACCCTAACCCTAACCCTAAACCCTAACCCTAACCCTAACCCTAACCCTAACCCTAACCCTAACCCTAACCCTAACCCTAACCAAGAACACTTAGCCTTGTGGTTATCCCTAACCCTTCCATACCCATGGTTGTGGGTTCAAATCCTGGATCCAGCAAAATTTGATCAATAAATTGATGTGTGCTCATTGGGAGATGGCTTGATCAACCATCGGGCAAAGTAAAGGCTCTGATAGGCTGAAATCCTTGAAATGCTAATTGGTCAGATTTGCCTAGTAAATTTGGCCAGTGATCGCCCAGAAATTCATCTCAGTTCCCCTAGTCTACTGGCCATTCCGGCCACAATTCAGCTACCGCAAAACCAGTATAACTTAGCTCAGATATATTCAGATTCTCACTTCTCAGGCCTGGCTTTCCAGGAAACCTCTCTCAGACCTAGCTAACTAGGAAATATAGTACCACTCAGCTTCTCAACTCTCAGACCTGGCTTACCAGGAAGATATCTCTCAGACCTAGCTTTCTAGGAATAACTTCAGATTAACTTGGCTTCTTTAGATACTTGTCATAAGTAAATAAAGATTTCACCACTTGGTGACTTTCCTCCCCCTACCCTCCCTCTCACTGCCATGCAAGACTACTGCTGTTACCTCAAGAAAATGGGAATCCATTGTTTCAGCCCTGCAACAAAGCTACCTGAGTTTCCCTAACCCAAAAACAGAGAAACTCCTCCTGACAGCAATACACCACTCCAAGGCAATTCACCACACTCTGCATACTCAGCTCTGGGATCATATTATGAGTTCCTTGCCTCTGCAATCTTCCAACTCTATAACAAGAGCAGTATCAAGACTCTACAGGGCAATGAGGCCCTCTTCCAGGAAGTTACCTTCAACAGAACAGCTGGCTAACATCTTCTTCTCTACAAAGCAGTACTCAACTCCTGGCTTTCATCCTGACTTCAAGACTCTGCCCATCCCACTTGCACTTGATCAAAGGAGAATCCATAATGAGCTCAAGAGGCTTCCCAACTCTACTGCTCCAGGTGTGGACACAATCTCTTATGAGCTTCTGAAGACTAGTACCAAGGCCATGTCTGCACTTCTGCTTCCACTGTTTCAGCAATGCTCAGCCCAGCTTTCTACTCCTGAGGAATGGTCCTTTGCAAATGTTCTGCCACTGTACAAGGGTAAAGGAAAGCACCTGGATCCTAGCTCCTACAGGCCAATATCTCTGCTGCCCACCTGCAGAAAGGTGTTTGAGCTTCTGCTTGCTCAGGAGCTCTACTCTGACTCCCTCAAGTTTCATCCTGCACAGTTTGGCTTTGTTCCTGGCCTCTCCTTGGAATATGCAGTCATACTTAGCCAAGATCACTCTCTCCAGTGCAAGTATCCCTCTGTTCTGTTTGATATTACTAAGGCCTTTGATTCAGTTGACAGAAATCTGCTTTGGTCCAAGTTGCAATGCTTCTCCAGTACCTCTCTCACCCTCCTTGTCAGATCTCTGTTTCTGGATCCACATGCAAGAATTCTGCACCCAAGTGAGCAATCAGCTGTGTTCTCAGTTCCTAATGGAGTGGTTCAAGGCTCTGTGTTTGGTCCTATACTGTTTGCCATCTTCCTGAATGATTTCCCAAGACTCTCAGCTGACTGCCTGGTTACTCTCTTTGCTGATGACATCAGAATATCCTCCTCCAATGTGCAACAAGACTCCCAGACCATCCACCAGTATCTGCAGAAGAATAATCTCCAGCTTTCCATTGCAAAGATAGTACCTTTGGGCTCTCCCATCAACTTGGAGAACTCCACTCTACCTGCTCAGGTTTCTGCTACATATCTTGGCTTTCCTTTCCTTCCTACTGGACTAGACTCTGGAGCACACCTGAAGAAGAGAATTATCCTGGCAAGACAGGCACTCCACAAGCTACTGGCTGTTACTCCTCCTACAACTTCAGCTCCCAGCTGCCTCCTTCTACTCAAGCAGTTTGTCTTCCCTGTCCTGGAATTTGGCTTACCACTTCTCTCTCTTACTTCTAGAGACTGCACTAAGCTTGACAAGTTTGCAGTATGGTGCATTACCTCCTTGGTGCCTCATTTGCCTGAATGCCCCTACAGACATGCTATTCTTGGTGCTTTTGGGTTTATGCCCTATAAGATCAGACTTCTCTACCTTAGAACCAGATTATACCTCAGACTTCACAACTGCAACAACCCACTGATTAAGGCCTGGAAGAGAACACACCACACTACACCTGACTCCTGCTGGAGAACTATACTTGGAGATCCTGAAGTCAAGAAGTTTGCTGAATTTATTCTGCAGTCAGAAAAACCCAAGCTGGCCTACCTGAAGTACCTGACAGACCTTTGGCAGCAATATCTGCAGCAGCACACTCCCTTTATGATGAATATCAATCCTTATCACATTCCCCTCATTAATGTTGTTCACAAGTCATTCTTACCTCTCTTGCTACCCCCCTTCCCACTGAACAGTGTCTTGAGCACTGAAGAACTATCATCACTTCTTATTAACTTACCTACAAATTCCCCTCAGCTACACACTCTTGTATCAAAGCTACAACAGTAGCGCTGGCTTCTTTGTTTCAACTGAAATAAAGATTTCACCTGTTGGTGACTGTCTCCCCCTAACCCTTCAGCCACCTCAAACCATTATAACTTAGCTCAGATATATCCAGATTCTGACTTTTCAGGCCTGGCTTTCCAGGAAACCTCTCTCAGACCTAGCTAACTAGGAAATATAGTACCACTCAGCTTCTCAACTCTCAGACCTGGCTTACCAGGAAGATATCTCTCAGACGTAGCTTTCTAGGAATAACTTCAGATTAACTTGGCTTCTTTAGATACTTGTCATAAGTAAATAAAGATTTCACCACTTGGTGACTTTCCTCTCCCTAACCCTAAATCACACTCTGGAGGTAGTACTTGACATAAGTATTGCCAAACAATTCTCTCAAAATGTCCCTGACCAGTTTTACTGGGAACCTACTGACCATACCTTTAAAGAGTTTCCTGATTCTCCAGTTTTTAAGACTTTCTCATTAGAGGAATCTCTGCTCTCAAGATTTACTTCCCTTATCAAAAACTCCCCTTCACCTGCTGTTACCCTCTTCCTCTAAGATTATTATTTTTTGCAAGCTTATCTACTTCACTCCCCCATGAACCTGAATTCCAGTGTACTCTGGGATACTACCTTAACTTTAGCTTAGATTTATTCATATTGGACTTAGTGTTTACTTTGGGAAACTTCTATTCCCAGCTGGCTTCTTTATTTGTAGTTAGACTTGTCTGAAATCAAATAAAGATATCACCTATCTTGGTGACTTTCCCTCCTGCTACTGGACTAGACTCTGGAGCACACCTGAAGAAGAGAATTATCCTGGCAAGACAGGCACTCCACAAGCTACTGGCTGTTACTCCTCCTACAACTTCAGCTCCCAGCTGCCTCCTTCTACTCAAGCAGTTGGTCTTCCCTGTCCTGGAATTTAGCTTACCACTTCTCTCTCATACTTCTAGAGATTGCACTAAGCTTGACAAGTTTGCAGTCTGGTGTATCACCTCCTTGGTGCCTCATTTGCCTGAGTGTCCCTACAGACATGCTATTCCTGGTGCTTTTGGGTTTATGCCCTACAAGATCAGACTACTCTATCTTAGAACCAGATTATATCTCAGACTTCACCACTGCAGCAACTCACTGATAAAGGCTTGGAAGAAAGCACATCACACTACACCTGGCTCCTGCTGGAGAACTATACTTGGAGATCCTGAAGTTAAGGTGTTTGCCTGTAATATTCTGCAGTCAGAAAAACCCAACCTGGCCTACCTGAAGTACTTGACAGACCTTTGGCAGCAATATCTGAAGCAGCATACTCTCTTTATTATGAATATTAATCCTTATTATATTCCCCTCATTAATATTGCTCACAAATCATTCTTAGTCCTCTTGCTACCCCCCTTCCCACTGAACAGTCTCTTAAGCATTGAAGAACTATCATTACTTCTGATTAACTTACCTACAAATTCCCCTCAGCTACACACTCTTGTATCAAAGCTACAACAGTGGTGCTGGCTTCTTTGTTTCAAGTGAAATAAAGATTTCACCTGTTGGTGACTGTCTCCCCCCTAACCCTGAATTAACTTACCTAATAAATAACTGCTACATTCAAACTTGTGCAAGCTTAGTTCTTTCTTTCATACAAGTTGTATGACCTACCCAGACTTATTTGTGTTTATCCAACATATAAATCCTGTAACTTAGTATTCTAGTTTATAGAATATTTCCAAGTATATTTGCCAGGCTAATAAGAGCATATTATACAGTTCACCAAGTTATGTATGACCTGAGAATCAACATTTTTATTTCTAGTTAATAGCCAACCTTTTGGTAGCTATTACAAGCATGTGACCATGCCCTGAGTGGCCTTTCTTGTAGGGATGGATTGCGTAGACCTGGGTAGGGAACTTGACATACACAATCCTTTACTAGCATCTATTGGCACTTTGGTAGTGAACAAGCGTAGTTCTAACTTATTGAAGGAAGCAACCAGGTGCCTTTGAGCCACTGTGTTCCCTGAAGCCCTTTCAATTACCCAATCGCAATCGGAGCCACCCACACTGACGGCCTTGGAGCCACAGTCAGTATAAACGATTTCCCATATCACTGGCTAACAGGAATCCCAAACGGTTAGCTCCGGGCACTGTAGTTACCTTTACCTTCTGACCCTTTTCAATCCAACTGTCATTCTTGCCCTTACCCCAGTCAGCAAACTGATAGGCAAATCAAACAAGTTTGGACAGTGTTAGGGATGAAGCAACAGCTTGATGGGTTGGGATAACTGAGATTATCCTTAAGAGAAATCATTGATATGCGCAACAATTCCTGAGTAGCCATCTGCTCTGCTAGTGTTGGTGCTAAGAGAGATACAGTCAATGTGCTAGAGAAGTTGACTTCATCGGATCATTCAGCCACAAGACAATGAATGACATCTGAAAGTTGATTGGACCACAGGATAGTAGCCAAAAATTGATTGGACCCCAGGTTAAAGCATAGCATCCGAACATTGACCTGATATATTCATGCATGCAGATCTGGAATCTAGATTTTCAATGTTGGTCCTTTCACCAGTAATCACCATTAATGAATATGCGATATTATTCCATAAAAATTGATGGCTATATAGAGTTATGCGATGAAATGGAAATCTTGATGAAGACCGGTGTCTCTAGAGATTAATTAATGCGCTATCTAACTGAAGGTGGCAATAACCGTAAAGCATATTGCTAGTCCCATCACACAACTGAAGCTAGATACGACGATGCTCTCAGTACTTGGAGAGACACACCGCCACAAATGACTGAACCCCACACCTGAGAGCTCTATATCGGCATATTCCGGGAACAATGTACAGAACCACCAAGACCCACTGCCTGGATTACGGTATCTTTGTGGCTCATGCGGCACTGTGGATCGTGATGCATCTGATCCCAATCTAACCCCATGGTGGCAATCCAGGTTGAAAAAGGCTAATCGATGCTACGTTCGGCTGAAAGTGACATTTACGTTCATGGCCTGTGAACATGCCGAACCGGCGGTACAAAGATGGCTAATCAGCCGATGCCGCATTTAGCAATGGTTTACATGGCTCTGGTGCACGTACCCCCATGATGATTTAAGCCGCACCTTGCGTAGATGGCGGATTTCAGGGGACCGTATATGGACATCAGATTACCTAATACCACGGTAATTTTTACCCAGCAGCGGTATATTGTCCACATGTGAAAATCTTAAGCTACCATCCACTGTAGCGCTATGTTGGCTAAAGAATACTTTCAATGAGCTCCGAAATACAGCAGCAAGGATTTGATGATTGAATCATTTACATGAGGGTTCTTTATTAACAACGAGAATGGACTTTAGTAAGCAGGCGGTTGGACTGGGCTTTTGCAGGTTTTATCTGACGCGGCATGTATAATCCCGCCTATATTGATGGTGCGCATGTTCTTGCTGAGATAGGATTGAGCCGGAAACTCAACAGTCTCCATCCCCAGGAACGAAGGAAGTGTGATATTGCTGGTTATGTAGTTGAACGGCGGAATATATGTGCGGTCATATTCACCCTTAGGCAGGTAACCATCCAGAGATAGGACATAAGCGTTCCCAGCTTTGGTCATGTTTGCTGAGTAGTTGAAATCATCGTACAAACGTTCAGCATGACGGGAGGTAGCAGGGGAGATATTAGTCATGGGTCCCCACTTCTCAGAACCTTCGACTCTGTAATACTGATCACCATATATCACGCGTCTGGGAACCTTCAAGCTTTCAGGAGCCATACCATCCCCGAAATTCTCAATGAACTGGTAAAAGTAGTTGGCCGGCACGGACATGAGCTCACCGTAATCAGGGCCGAGCATTTTACCAACCAGCTGCCACTCGTTGTCCTTGTATATGGAAGCGATGTACATGATATCTTTGCCTTCCCGATTAATCTCCACCTTCAGCCAATACTTCACGCCAGGTTTCCAGAAGTCTCCATGCACGGTGATTTGTGAAGCGGCGCCCTCGGCACAATCTTTCTCGCATCTCACAAAGTGAGCATCGGGATGAGCATCGACAATCTTGGCAGTATGGTTTCCAAGGTTCCAAAGCGTGAAGATGGTGTTGTGATCATTTTCGGCGACTCTTTGCAATCCAAAGTAGCCTAGCCACCAGGCTGCCCCACAAAAGTAAGTATTTACTGCATCGTAGCCCACTGGGATTTCAATCGACGTCAGGAAGCCTGTGATAGAACCCCCGACGGAACCGCTCAGGAACACATCCAACGCATCAATATGCTTGGTACAAAGAAAGAGCGCTGATACTGCGGCTGTCAGGAATGAAGCGAACCTCATGGTAAGAATATGGTGTAGTCGACGAGCAAAGACTCTGACTTTATAAGTGAGAAAGGCCCCTTCCACGGAAAATAAAACTGCCTATGTTCACTTCTAAACAGAAGCCTAAACTGGCAATGTGGCTCATACCGCATGATTGACCTTTTTAGGAACAATCATGTAGTGAACCCTGCAAGAAAATTAGCCATATCCAAGGGTCGTTTTGCGCAAGGTCCTTCTGGATGAAAAGGTTTGCCGCACAATAGTCACAGATTCTCTCTACATAAGGCAAAAAGCCTCTGCTTTCTGGAGACAGGCCGAGATAAGGAATTGTTTGCACAAAAACTATATAAAGCCCGTGTAGAGCGCCTCTACCAGCATTCTTCGCAGTATTCCAGATGAAAACGATATTTCCGCTCGTGTTACTACCAGTGTTCTCCTCCGTGGCCCACGGGATGAGTATGAAGCTTGTCAACTCATTGCCAGGCTGGAATTGTGGTCCGATAACCAGCTTTGAGTCCGATATTGAAATTCCCTCCGGGGGCAATGGAGCGCCCGGACTTTGGAATGTTGTAGGATTCGGGGATGGCTACTTTGGTCTACAGGCCGACAGTGACTCCAGGAGACTGGCAACTTTCTCTCTCTTCGATTTGGGAGAATCTCAAAAGGCCGAAGTCGCAGATGTTGGCCGAAATGTCATGACCCAGAACTCCACAGAAAAGCCTGGCAAGCAGGCAGTGATGAATATCAATTGGCAACCAGGGCAACGTTACAGACTACGCGTCGATGCAATCTACTCGGGACAAGATACCGTATTCAAGGCCACAATACTGGTTGAAAACCAATGGCAATTCGTAGCGAACATTACTGGCAAAAACTTTGGGTCGTACAACATGTGGGATGGTGTAAGCATCCACCAGCATATTGATGATATGGGGGAGAACCCTTCACAAACCCGTACTGGGATTTTCGGACGACAGTGCTATCGGGTGGCTAGTGGAGACTTCTGCTATCCAAACTGGGGGGGCTATGTTCATCAAAACGGGGGTGGATACTGCTGGGGGTCTGGACTTGCCGGTGAAGGTAACGCCATCTTCTTATCGGTTGGCGGCAGGGATCCTTGGCCTGAAAGCTGTAATTATTCCTATGGAGCCTGGCTGCAATATGATAATTGCGCCATGGATCGTCTCGCATCAGAGATGAACCGTAAGTAGAAATCAATCCATACCCCATGTCTATTAGTTGTGCATAATAAATCATCCATTGAAAATCAGTAAAAATACTTGGTGCAGTTTATGTTTTTACATCCAGTAATTCTGAAGTTCTGTATCTAGTTAGA
This sequence comes from Basidiobolus meristosporus CBS 931.73, assembly GCA_002104905.1. NCBI lineage: Eukaryota > Fungi > Basidiobolomycota > Basidiobolomycetes > Basidiobolales > Basidiobolaceae > Basidiobolus > Basidiobolus meristosporus. Next base: position 5,851 of record MCFE01001187.1, on the reverse strand, counting down.
AACCAGCCAAAGTGACGAGCAATCAACTGCTGTGGAGCAGATGAGGCCTATTTGTTTATAGGATTGCACGGGGTGTGTCAGGATGCGGTACAAGTAGGTACCAAGCGCATAGAATTTAAGGGAAACGTTAGTAATAGTAATGCCCAATAAACTTGAATGTTTCACGCAATATTCCTTGTGTAGTGGCCAGCGCATATTCCATGTGTTTGTTCTGTCAAAATTATGTAAAAGTGCAAATACTACACTTACACTTGATAATTCATCAAGTAAACGCTATTTAATATACTTGTTCTCATTATCATTTCAATATCTCCAAAACTCTATAACACTTTCTTCACCAAGCTATTATGAGATTTGCATTACATTCCATAATTACTCAATAAGTAGATTAAAAGTGTGCAGAAATGGATTAATATGCATAGGTCTACATTCTGTAATGCAACTCTCAGTGATCACTTTAGGCAAAGTGTGTCATTGCACATTCTTTGCTTACTTTGAATGGTGTATCATATCTTACCTGAAGTACAAGAATGTAGCTAGCACAATCAATATATTCAGGCCAATATTGAATCTAAGAGTTAGTAATAATGCATACTTGGGTGTTTCCTTCTCTCACACAGTGTCTGTATTGTAAGTCTTGAGATATTGAAGTGATGAAAAGTAATTATGTTTCACTAATATCTATTGAATGTAAGTAGTATTTATGCTTTACTGTTTGCATTACAAGTAGATAGTAAGAAGTTCAGACATGTGTGCAGTTGGCTGTTGCACTATCATTCATTCTATCTAATCACAGATGTCAGTATTCTAGATGATCTAAGTGACTAGTATATAGTGATACGATACATTATAGCTTAGCTATGCTCTGATTTCAAATTAAGGCTTTGCCAGTATTGTGAGTTTCACACACTTCCCCATACTGATATCCAGAGTGGAGCTTAATAAGTGTATTAATTGCTGCACATTTGCTCACTTTAATAGCTCCTACCACTGGTAACAGCCAGTTGACTAGCAATAAATGTGTATTTATCAAGCTATACACTACAAATTCCTCATTTAATTACAATTCCTTGCTTCATATGCTTTAAATACTGCTTCCTAACAGCTTGGATTCCCAGGCATCTGAAGTCAACCTGTTCCCCTGATTGATCACTATTCTGCTCATTATAGGAATTATTGAACTCACTTATCCACATAATGAGCTGTGTGAAAGCTCAACTTCAGCCCACTACATCCACATTACACTACTATACCAATAGTGAAACCAGTAGTAACTCAATGAAAGTGTGTGTTTGCATTATCTGGATGAGCTGAGAGCATGCACCTCCTATGAAGCAATGTAACTTGGCCCAAGTCTTTATAGTCAAATGACACCCTCATTGACAGTGCCACCATTGGTAGTAACCAATGACTGATGTTTGAGCATGTACAGCAAGTCAACTGATATAGACTCATTCTATGCAGACCCAACTGCCTTTGGTAGAAAATATTTAGATGAATTATCTTTTAATTGGAATCAATCTGATATTCTGATGGTATTTAAATATTATTTGCTGGCATTCAACTAATGCATTTTTTCAAACTTTTAGTTGCAATTTTTGGTGCAAATAGCAAGTAGCTGCTAGCCCGACTTGGTATAAATTATATTGGGCCTAGTCTCCTCCTAGAAGATATGGCTGCTTGCCAGCTAAATAGCTAATACCTAAGATATTGAAAGTTGTTGGTTTTGAGGAGCTTAAAGCTGAACTGATATCATGATGGTTTCCTGTTGACCTTTTCTTAGTTTTTTCTCTTAGGGTATTCATAATATGTCTAACAGTCTATAAATGTTATACACTATAAGCTCTATGCAAAATAGCAATAACAATAAAGCAAGTCATGGTGACTTACAAATACACAAGTAATTTGACATAATAGCCTGAATTTTCTTAAACATGTAATCTAGATGCTGATAGCAAAGAGGGGAGCTTTATGCATTATTAGGTTTCTAGATATGATACTTCTGTTGTAAGAGTTTTGGAGATATTGGATGTCATAGGGAGAAAAAGTAGATTATGTGGTTTTCACTTAATGATTTATTGAATGTAAAAGTAGTATTAATACTTGAACATGGTCTTGGCATAACAAGTATCGTAGAATAGACTTAGAAAGGTCACAAGAACATGTGTGCAGAGTTTGGGGCTGTCTGGACAACTTATCTGATTTTCATGTTCTGGGTACCTGATATTTTGGTGAAAACATCCCAAGTAAATCCTGACAAGGAATTTGGTCAGTAATCTCCAGGATTTGAAGGTAATCATCTAAGTGACTAAGTTGGGTGAATTTTTACCAACAACGTCATGGGGTCAAATACTATGTGTAGATGTCTGATGACCTGATAAACTCAAGTACAAAGCCTTGGCCTGCACACTCTTGCCTACATAATTACAAACTGCTCAGTAGCAGAAACAGCAGAAGAGTGATTGGCAGTATCTCCATGAGCTATTCCCTAGAGCAGTAATATGTAGAATCTGATACTTACATAGCCTCTTAATTTAGCAATGGATTATAGAATGAGGTTAACTTCAATATTATGCTCCAGAACCAGGTGGATAAGTCAATTAGACACTGTAAATGCTAGCTCCATCCAGCTTAGGGATTTCTTTTTTAGATCATCCACCTTTGACAAGCATGCTGGCTTTTCACTTGGATTTGGATCAACTCCGATTCTTCTGTGTATGCACAGCAGTAACCCTAAAGCCATATTATATCGCAGAAGTATGGTTCATGAAGTTCTCTTACAGCAGAGCACCTATTATGTAGCTCCACTATGGATTGGCCTTATCGGTTATGGAACCGGTCCCCCTGGCAGGTTAATCTTTGTTGTTAGTGGAGAATAGAGATATGTTCAACAAACGCTTCAACACAATTTCCCACAGACCAAATGAATTGTTGCTAGTAGCCGGTTTCGAATTACTGACTTGCCATCTGGAGCACTTGGATAACTATATTAGCTACCATGGCAGTGACTTGGCCGTAAGATCCCTAATCACTGTGGCATGTGGACATGAACCAACTTCTCCTCACTGCCAGAGTCCGTCTGTTGTAATCACTGGATTGTGTTCAAGCCCTTCATTGGGGTAGCTTGATTTGATGATCCCTGTTTGAGCCATCGCTGCATGCATTAGTAAGGCGTGCTATGGAGGGAAGTGGGAATGTACTCAGGTTGCAAAGAAAACGATCAATTAGTAGATATTTAGAGCTCTACATGTATTTGCCCACACATATGTATATACCGTACAATTGCCAGCATTGGGGTAGTGTGGAATAGTTCCAAAGCTAGAGTACAATAGGGATACAACGTTAGGACATGTAAAGGAATGACACTTGGAGGTGCGAGAGTAGCCACGGTGAAGGAGAGTGTGGGAGACAAAAGGAAAAGAAATTGGGCTCAACCGGGAATTGAACCCGGGACCTCCTCGACCCGAACGAGGAATCATACTACTAGACCATTGAGCCGCCATATACAACTGTTGTGATTTAAATCTTTACTAGTTATTATCGATCACTTCAAAACTGCACACTGACGATATATCACACTCAATGGTACACACATTATTTAATACATCTCGGACCCTTCCTTTGGAAGCTTGCCCTACGCTATCGGAAGCTCTTCTCCCGAGACTATCTCTATATAAACCCTTCTAATCACCATCAATAAACATCAATCTTTCACTGGTCTATCAATCCTCCAGATAGTCCTCTCCTATTCTTGTCGAATAACCTCCGCTCCTTCTCTGTTTACCCTCGATTTACAACTACAATGCTACAGGGTAAAGTATACCAGTAGGATATGTGGTAGGCACTCCGTAGAGGATAATCAGCTGTACTGATAAAAGACCAATCATGCCGATCTGCACCCAAATAGAGTTACTCTGACAAAAACCCTATCTGTCACTAATTTATCACCAAAACCTAATTTGGCACACAGTATATAAAGCACACCATGAATAACTATTGCAGACAGACGCGTACACGAATAAAGTATCTTCTCCCTTGCATCCTGGATCAACTCTTACACTCACCGGAATCTCAAGAGATTTACCGTTCAGCCGGGATTTCCCTCTACGAGCATAACACAAATCATCAATGTAGTCCTAAACCTGACCAGAATGTACAGGTGTTCGAAGCATTTCCAGGTATGTTAACCCATAATCTCGCCTGAATGAATGCCAAAAGATGATAAAATACAACAGCAAGTAATTGAGAAGTTAGTTAAAAGTAGGTTCTACGCTCAAAATGAAGGCAGGCCTTGGTACACCAAAACGATGCGGGATTGACTTGGGCTTCATAAAAGAGTTTTAGCGCAAATATATGGTGTAGCTAGGCTAAAGAGTATATGCTCAAATTATGGTAGTTTTCATATACAAAACGGTGATAGGCTTGAAAGTAAACATGGTTCTTATAATACTACACAGACGTGAATTCGTAGCAACGGCGCTCGATATTGTCAGAAACCCGAAAGTGCGTAGAAGAAATACCTTTTGATAGATATTGATGACCAATAATGCAGTATTTGTTGCGAAAGAGTAGAACTTTATTTTATACTGGCCCGATCTGGGTATCTCGCATTAGGGTTCAACAGGTATTTTGCATTTTACCAGCTTGTGTTTCTCGTCTACTTGGCCAATGATATAGTCCAGTGAGCATAAATTACTGCACTAGAGTGGCTTCACTATCCCTGAATTCTACGGTGGAACATAATTCCCGATTAGAATAATAAAAATACCCGTTGAAGTGGTGTAGATAACTTAATATGGTTAGCACAAAAGTGTCATATCATCCGTATTCTCACGTCTGTTTAATCGCTACTTATTGTTACTGCCACCCGCTATTTATGCCAATTATCAGCATGCGTTCAGAGCAACTCTAGTTCTGACCATAAATGGATTGATAACTCGATTGCCAAATGGGTTACGTGTCAGGTGAAAATCTGGAAATGAACCAGAAATTTCCAAGCATTTGTCATCCAACTGCAAGAACCCAGTATAAAAAAAGCGACACAATGGGTTCAGGTAGGTATTCAGCACAACACAACAATGCCAGCCAATCTTCCACGCAGAGCACTACTTGCCATCACCAGCTATAACGAGCCCTTCTACGCCAATGGCAGCAAGACTGGGCTCTTCTATACGGAAGCGTTGCATCCATACGAAGCACTGGTCGAGGCCGGGTTCGAGGTCGACTTCGCCTCCGAGACTGGCACTTACGGAGTGGACGAGCACTCCTTGTCGAAAGACTTTCTCACCGAGGATGACCAAAAAGTGCTAGACGATCCAGAGCATCCTTTCAATGTCAAACTGAACTCACAGCTTCGCAAGGCGGCGGACCTCAACCCTGCCGACTATGGCCTATTCTTTGCTTCTGCCGGCCACGCGACCTTGTGGGATTACCCTACGGCTCGTGGCCTGCAGCATATTGCCGAGGACATATACAAGCGTGGAGGGGTTGTTTCAGCCGTGTGCCATGGGCCAGCCATTCTCCCTGGCATCATTGACAGCACCACAGGCAAATCCATCATCGCTGGCAAGAAGGTCACCGGGTTCACCACCGAGGGTGAGGTGATGTTGAGCCTGCTTGACATTATCAAGTCAGCCAATGTGGCTACAATCGAAGAAGGAGCGGCTGCTGTTGGGGCCGAGTACGTGGCACCTCCTACTCCATTTGCCGATTTCACGCAAACTGACGGCCGAGTTGTCACCGGAGCTAACCCAGCAAGCGCAAGATCCACCGCCGAGGATGCCATCAAGGTGTTCTCAAGTCTCTAGAGGGCTATATCAGTGTATAAAGTAGATAGACATTCAATAAACTC
>MCFE01001186.1:0-14198 GCA_002104905.1 Basidiobolus meristosporus CBS 931.73 | reverse complement strand
TTACTACCGCTAAATGGTAATTGTAGCTTTCGTCCGTCCAATTATTAACCGCTTGTGGGGTACGAGCATCGCAAATCATTCTTGAACTAATGCACACCTCGGATGGCAGACTAATCTTCGCAGTTGACTCAGCCCATTCATCTCTGTTTGCATAAGCTCCTGCTGTGAGGTATTATTAGGTACGGTATGGCTTGGATGTAGACTCGCCTGTACAGTCTCAGTGAAAAGGTTATCGACATTGCAGTTCAAAGTGTAGCAATGAGAGTCTGCATATACTAGTCCAATACTCAACAAAAGACCATTTTTACATTTCTGGCTACGGATACTTGAGAGGCGAGCACTATCTTGATTGGGGCCAGCAGGTTGGAATCGTATTTGAACTCACCCTCATTGCGGAAGATACGCGCACCCAGTTCCCGCTCAGGATAGTCTCAAATATCTAGATTAGCATAGTGTCCAAGGGCTTGTCAGTATTGCCACTCTAGTAAGTATGCGTTTCAGGAAACTATGTAAAGTTGTTCATCTGGGATGCGACTGATGGGTGAAGTAGTTGTACACTCAATCCAGTCAAGTATCGAAGTATGTGGTAAGCCTGAGTGGACAACCAGATAAAACGATCAAGATGGAGCTATAGCTGAAAGCACGTAGCAACCAATCATACACATAACTCAGTTCGTCACACAATCAGTGAAGCCAATTAATTTCTTGTATCGCCTCATCGGGTATTCTCGTAGCTGGGTTTCTAGAAGCCAAGATATAGAAAAGCTAGTCAGATGAACGGGATCTATTCACTAGACCAATTGGAATATGTGATGGCAAATTCTAGCAAGTGTCCCTTAGTGTCTGTGCCTTCTGTCGCATCAAATTATGCACCTTCCGTCTGGGCCAAATTGTCAGAGAATTTGCCCAGCCTATATAAGCGCTCTTTTCCACACCAACTTTTAATCAAGCGAGAACATGCACATCCCCCCGACCACCTCTATACATCTTCCGCCAGAGTTGATCATTGAAGTGTTCGAATATTTCGATGCAGCTGACTTATGCCAATGCTGCCTTGTTTCACATGCATGGCGAGAACTTTCCAATCTTGAAGGTTTGTAGCGAACCTTGTGTAGGATATCTTGGAAGGAGAAGAAGCTGTGGGTAAAGACTACTGAGTTATCTGGTGCAGAAATACTTCATGCCCTCCAGGAAACGAGCTCTTCTTCACCTCCCGCCAAATCTACCTGGAAATCCTGCTACGCTCTAGCCAAGAAAGAAAGCCGGAGAACTAGTGTCACTGTCAATGATGTGGTTGGTGACTGGATACTTCAAGTTGGAGCCCGACAAAGATGTGACCCTATCCTTGCTCACTTCCGCTCAGACTTTGGGTTTTACTCGGAAAACACAGGCACCCTGAAGTGGGAGAAGGTCGGCAATACAATAATATTGCCAGACCTCCCCCCATTGCAAGTTTCAAGAACTGCAGACTGGGGTTGGAAGCTCCACTGTCCGTACTTCACATTTCATAAGCTAAAGCAAGTTTAGAAGACAGTGATTTGTAAATATAGAGCATCAACAAATCTACCCCTTCACTGTTGGTCCGGCTGAGGTCGCTGCTAATGTGGAATCGATGACTGGATTGAAAGAGTTGATACAATCATCCCATTTGTTTACAGAATGTGGATCGCACTTTCACTGGTAGCAAAAAGCGTATTCAAGCCGCAGCAATGGCCCGATTGATAGGCTTTTGGTCAACTCGATACTTGGCTTTCATTTATTACGTATCCACGTGATTTGTTTCATTGAAAGGACATCCAATAAATATTGATTGATACTGTACTATTTTGTCAAGGAGGATCACCAAATTCCATGTAGCCAGCAGGGAATATTTATGCTTAAAGATGTTGGCTTTCCACAAGTAGATAGTACGGCTCATCAGTCTTCTCCCCTCGCTTTAGTTCTCTCCTCTTCTGTTTGTCATGGCGCCGCTGCTCTCTTCTACGACGTCGATCCTCTCTTCGTGCTTCCTTGGCTGCTCTTCTTGATTCTCGGCTCATACCCATAGCAGGATGTCTATCTTCATCTTCTGAAGAGCTGCTGGAAGAGGAAGAGGAGCCAGTGGATGGTCCACTCACTCTTCTTGGTCCTTGGAACAGGGAGATATTAACCCCACGAGCATTGAAAAAGCAGTAGTTCCAAATATCGATTTTGGCTGCTGCTTTGCCAACATTTCCCCTCTTCATTCTTTTCTTGATTGCACGAGATATCAGAAACCCGGTCGCCCCAACATGCATTGCTATGGGTAGAATGGAAGCAGTCACCTTTTGACCTCCCTTTAAGCGACCTTCATCCGACAGCTCCTGCATGAACTGAAGCCAGTCTGCCTCATGTATATCGCGGGCGGACAGGCGCTGTGGCTGAGGATAGAATTGTGGGAATCCATCTTGAAACGTTCTTCCATTACAAGGAACTCGGAACGAGGGGAAAGGTGCTAGGGCATACCCTTGTATCTGAGGCGGTCTGGAAAAGCAAGCAGGGGTTTGACTTCCAGACGATTGGACTGAGCGCGCCTGGGCGCTACTCATCCCAGTGCTGCTCACATTCACCACAGCTTGTTGCGGTGGATGGTTGACCTGACCACTGGAAGAATATGAGCCCTCTTTGGAGTGGACTGCGGGTTGGCTCAGTTGATGAGAAGGTTGACCTGAAGAAGTTGAGCCACCATACTGGAGGTGGGAGTAGGCATTTGGAGGACGGTTTATGGGACACGAAGAACCCGAGGTACGCGGTTCTATCTGTTGTGTGTAAGGAAGAGGTGGAAGGTTGGAGGAGAACTGTGATGGGCTGGTTGTGTCATGGTCATTATTATATGGTAGCTTGGACATTGTGCAGTCTGGATTATGACTAGAGCAGCCGATATATATAGAGTGAGGTTTTCTAAGTCATATTCTATTGGGAGTTCTTACTGAACGCAGGCTGAGTGAGACATTGATGAATCCGATAATGTGCTTGAGCCTGTAACGAAACTAAACCCCCCACTAGCAGTGTTCTTGGTTTTCTCTAACCATACCCATATTTATCTTCGAGCTCACCCCCAAATAGGAAATGATTTCAAATGTTTTAAGGTACTTGGCACTTAAGATATTTGGCACCTACAGCATTAAAGCCCAAAAGTTTACTTCGATCCCCACATATGGATACTATATATTAGAATAGACCGATTGAAGTGCCGATGAAGATTCATCACGTTTTGCATTAAACGAAGCTTCAACACGAGTCGATATCCCATTCTTATTTGTTAATTAATCTGGGGAACCTATTAGCATTGAGGTCACCTTCCTACTTCGCTGGGGAACTAATCATGTTGGTTGATAGAAAGAATCATCATGATGCAACACATATGAAACAGGTAGGGATTAGTAATATTTATGTTCGTCGTCATCAAAAAAGCTTTCGTTGGATTAGAGTGTTGCCACAATGGATGAGTGAGCTCAATCGGCGCCATTATATAAGACCTCTTGTTGTGCATTCAAACTCCACTCGATAAAATGACCCATCGGAAACTTCTCGTCTTTTTCAACCTTGTGCTCGGGGCCCCGCTGGTTCTTTCTCAGATGTGTGCTCTTGAAAAGGGCCTCACCGGGGCTACTGATGGTTCAGCCAAGAATAGGCAGCTTCGCGAGTACACCATTGGAAATGCCAACACACATGAGACCACCAATTTTGGACTATTGGTTGAGTACTACTCGTCTACCCTCCCCATTGGACTTTACTAACCAAAGCCATAGATCAATAACACCAATAGTCTGAAGGCAGGCTTGCGGGGGCCCACCCTTCTTGAGGACTTCCAGTTGCGGGAGAAGATTATGCACTTCGGTTAGGGTTTAGCCGTTAGGGACTTGGCTTTCGTCAATGGATTAATTAATCATTTAATCTCGATAGATCACGAACGCATCCCTGAACGCGTTGTTCATGCGCGTGGGGTTGGTGCACATGGCTATTTTCAACCATATGGAGATTACTCCAACATCACCGCCGCCAAGTTTCTGCGAAACCCAGATACCAAAACCCCAGTCTTTGTGAGATTTTCTACAGTGCTGGGATCACGTGGATCAGCCGATACAGTAAGAGATGTGCGCGGATTCGCAACACGTTTCTACACAGAGGAGGGTCTCTTTGATTTAGGCAAGTTTGCATCTGACTGGAGTTTGTTCTCTGCTCTATCTAACTCTATGTATAGTTGGAAACGACATCCCTGTGTTCTTTATCCAAGGTACATCACCGATGCAACGTCGAAACCCAGCCACCCCACTCACAGTATTTGCTATTAGATGCCATCAAATTCCCCGATCTTATCCACGCTGCTAAACCAGAGCCTGATACGGAGATGCCCCAAGCTGGTACCGCCCATGACACAACCTACGACTTCTTTTCCGAGTTCCCAGAGTCATTGCACACCGTTCTGTGGGCATTCTCTGGGCGTGGTATTCCGCGAAGGTACTGTTCAGTGACACCCTATCAGTAGCGTAGTGCACTTTGACTGACATTATGCCTAGCCTCCGTATGATGGAAGGTTTCGGCGTACACACCTTCCGTCTTGTAAATCCTAAGGGCAAATCCGTATTTGTCAAGTGGCATTGGAAGCCACTTCAAGGTCTGGCGACCCTAGTGTGGGATGAAGCGCAAAAGATCGCGGGTAAGGATGCCGATTTCCACCGAAGGGACCTATACACTGCTATCGACAACGGAGACTATCCCGAGTGGGAGCTGGGTGTGCAGATCATCCCTGAAGAGGATGAGTTCAAATACGACTTCGACATACTGGATCCAACCAAGATAGTCCCCGAGTCCCTAGTACCAGTGGTCAAGATTGGGAAAATGGTAACTTCTTCGCGATTGCTGCGCCAATGTAAACGGCTGATTCACTCATTTCAACTTTTTGCTAGACTCTGAATCGCAATGTGGATAATTATTTCGCTGAAACCGAGCAGGTCAGCTTCCACCTGGGACATATCGTACCCGGAATAGATTTCACCAATGATCCTCTCTTGCAAGGTCGCCTTTTCAGCTACCTAGACACACAGCTGAATAGACACGGAAGCGCCAACTTCTACCAAATCCCCATCAACCGGCCTATCAACGCAGTTCACAACAATCAGCGCGATGGGTTCATGCAAACGACCATCAACAAGGGGAAAGTCGCTTACTACCCCAATAGGATGCAAGGAAATTCCCCCCAAATGGCATCCCCAGAGGATGGTGGCTTCCAGTCCTACAACAGCAAAGTGGATGGACCGAAGGTGAGGGGCACCGCGCCAAGCTTCTTCGATTATTTCTCGCAGCCCCAACTATTCTACAACAGCTTGACGAAGGCAGAGCAGGTAAGTAATCGCGCACTCGGTTGAGGAATTCTTAATCACTAACGATTGAACTGTGTTTAGCAACAACTAGTGGATGCAGCCCGATTTGAGCTTGGTAAGACCAAGTCTCAGTCCATCCGTGACCGAATGATCGAATTGCTGAATAATGTCGATCACGATTTGGCCATACGAGTGGCCATCGCCATCGGCGTAACCCCACCTACGAAGGTCACCAACCCAAACAAGAACCGCACCAGCACTGGCCTGTCCATCGAGAAGTATCCGAAAAGCAATATTCGTACTCGCACAGTGGCCATCCTTGTCGCTGATGGGGTGGATGCTTCACAAGTGCAGTCGGTGTACAACAGTCTAAAATCCAAGGGAGCCTATCCAGACATAGTGGCTCCGCATCTTGGCAAGGTCCAAAACCTCAATATGCAGGTGAACAACACGTTCGTCACCACCTCCTCTGTCCTCTTCGATGCTCTATACATACCTGGAGGGAAGAAATCGGTCGAGACATTACTTGGACAGAGTGTCATGTTCCCGTATGCAGAGCCACTTGAATTCATCCGCGAGGCTTATCGTCATGGAAAGCCAATAGCTGCCACAGGTGAGGGAGTTCAGCTCATTGACAAATCAGGTATCCCCTACAACAACAAGGGTTCTGGAGTCAACGACCTCAATGGCGTAATCACCTCGACGGATTCTAATGCCGGTAAGATCAACCAGCCTTTCGCGAATGCCATCTTGACCGCAAGGTTCTGGGAGCGGATGAAGATGGACCCAACAAAGGCTTAGAATATAGCTGAAAGCCAATGAACACGGTCAATAAAAGACAACTAGCTATTTCCCTGAAAATAGTTCGGAAAATCCTGGGCTCATGCAGTGCTATCTTTCTCCATTGGTGGGTTGATATGAGGATGGGATTATGGTGACGAAGTCGGTAGTTGGTGGGAAGTAAGCTATTGGGATTTGTCATCTTGAAGTAGTTGAGGGCTGAACCAGTGCCATAGAAGAAGGTAACGCAATGCCTCTACTTCATTGGATAGAGATACCTAGGTCACGTGGGTGATAATCCCCAAAAAATCCGGTGCGACTGACAAGCATTATTTAGCTCAGATAGTGGCAGTTTCGGTTTCGGTTTCAGAATGGTTTGTTACTTGGCATAGCTATCAGAAGTTCAACGAGGACAAGAAACTGAATTAGGTATTGTGTGCTTAGTGTTTACGAATATGAGCCTAAGCATGTACGATACATGCCTGTGCTGGAGTTTTCAATAATACTCTTACATTTGTGTAAAGTGACCGGTTGGCCCATGAAATAATGTAGAAACCACTCTGATGGGAGAATTTCAAATTCAAGATTACTTACTGAACAATGAATCTTCGGCCATAAAAAGCAACAAGTTCAAAGCTAGAATCCAATTCTTTGGAACCAACAACGTTCATTATGAGCCACAAAATCCACGTGTGAAGTTGATAACTATTTATTCTTGTTATAATACATATTTTGCTTAAACTTTACATCTCGCTCGTCAGCTTAGTGCTGGCTAATTTTGGGCTCGTTGGTAGTCGCACTGTTACTCCCGTGGCCAGTGATCTCCTCGATGCTACGCCCCTTAGTCTCAGGTAAGAAGAACAGGACCCCGACGAACCCGGCAATACAGCATCCCACGAAGATCAAGAACACATACCCGTGCATGGTGTTCTTCAACGATGGGAAGAAGAACCCAATCACAAAGTTGCCCAGCCAGTTGAGCCCGAGGGCACTGGATGCAACTGTGGAGACAGCTCGGGTAGGGATAAGCTCCGAAATGATCAGGAACGGAATGGGCCCCATACCGAGTGCAAATGACACAACAAACGCGAACAACCCCAGAATCACAAGGCCTGAATCGTCGCACTCGATACCAATGATCATCAGGACATTGAAGGATGCCATCCCGGCAAGGCTGAGTAGCACAAGGAACTTTCGTCCAACTCGATCAATCAGCAGGATAGTGACGATCGTCGCCAACAGGTTGATAGCACCGACGCCAACTGTGAGATACTGCGCGGTTTTGTTGCCGTAGATGGAGGTAAAGATCGAGGTGGAATAGTACATGATCCCGTTGATGCCGCAAAGCTGCTGGATCACGCAAAGGAACATGCACATGAAGGCATGTTTACGAGTCAACGAGTCACGCATGATGAACTTGAACCCGTCCACGATTGATGTCTGCTCTCCGTTGACCTTGGCCTCTGCACGCGCGTCCACCATGGTTTGGAGTTCATTGGTGACATCCATTCCTTTGCGGAGCTTGAGTAACGACTTTTCGGCATCGTCGATCCGATCCTTGGAAATGTAGTAGCGGGGCGTTTCAGTGATGAAGGACAGTGTCACCAGTTGGAGAATGGCAATGGCTCCGGTAAGTGCCATGCAGATACGCCAGCCCACCCTGCTCGACAGACCGAGGCCGGCGGCCTGAGTCACCAACTGTCCAATCACACAGGTAAGCTGTGTCATAGCACCGTACGCACCTCGGACTCTGGTGGTGGAGACTTCACCGATATACGTAGGCAGAACAACGGTTCCGAATCCTGAGCCGATCCCGGTAAAGAAACGACCGACAATCCAAGTCCCCTTGTTCTTCGAGAGTCCGAGAAGCAAGGCGCCGACGATGAAGAAAATGTTGTTGAATAGAAGAGAGTTGCGACGTCCGAACTTCGCTTGAGACCACCCGGCCGAAAGCCCCCCGATAGCGCCGCCGATGGAGAAGCTGCTCACTGCAAAGCCCCAAAGCCAGTCACCCATAGGGAAGCAACTTGGAAAGCCATTGAATTTCTCGTCAGGGTTTTCACACTCGATGATGGATGATTGGATAATATTGGTATCGGAAGTGTTCCACCCATTGTTGAACGAGACAAGGCAGGCGATTGAGACACACATGACAGTATAGAACGAGAATCCGGCCTGTGAGGAGTCATTGGAGGTTTTTGCCTCTTTGGTAGAGCGACCAAGCATTTTAGTAGTAGAGTAGTAGTTGTGGATGGTTGGCAAGTTAGGCGTCATGGAGATATTTATACCTGGGATTTGCCTTGCGGGACACTCCAATCATTAATTAGGATGTCCCGCTTTCCATATATGGTGGGTGAATTTTCTTTGGGTCCTGGTGGTACCTAGATCGAACTATCGGGGAATCCTGGAGTTAGTGATTGAAGATTCACCATCGGCTCGAAAAGTGAACTGCTCAGTATCACAGTCATCATGATAGCTATCCACTATCTCTCAGGCTAGTACCAGCTGCTACTCTCATGCCTCACCCTCTACAACACTGCTCTCACACTTTGGACCCTGGGCAAACGGAATAGAGTGACCCAGTTGCTGAGCATCAGAAGAAATCTAGAACCCAAGATTCGCGATAAATTAGGCAATGATGTAAATGGCCTAACCTTTCCGACCACTACCGATCAGAGAAAAATTCCAATTCTAGTCCGTTTGAAGTGAACACCAATTTCGTTTAAGATTCACCTCACCCTCCTTCGGGACAATATGCCAAATATGGACTCGGGTAAAAAAGCCATGGACATGACCATATCAGTAATCCAAGACGCCCACCGATTATTACTACCGCTAAATGGTAATTGTAGCTTTCGTCCGTCCAATTATGAACCGCTTGTGGGGCACAGCATCGCAAATCATTCTTGAACTAATGCACACTCGGATGGCCAGACTAATCTTCGCAGTTGACTCAGCCCATTCATCTCTGTTTGCATAAGCTCCTGCTTGTGAGTATTATTAGGTACGGTATGGCTTGGATGTAGACTCGCCTGTACAGTCTCAGTGAAAAGGTTATCGACATTGCAGTTCAAAGTGTAGCAATGAGAGTCAGCATATACTAGTCCAATACTCACAAAGACCATTTTTACATTTCTGGCTACGGATACTTGAGAGGCGAGCACTATCTTGATTGGGGCCAGCAGGTTGGAATCATATTTGAACTCGCCCTCATTGCGGAAGATACGCACACCCAGTTCCCACTCAGGATAGTCTCAAATATCTAGATTAGCATAGTGTCCAAGGGCTTGTCAGTATTGCCACTCAAGTAAGTATGCGTTTCAGGAATACTATGTAAAGTTGTTCATCCGGGATGCGACTGATGGGTGAAGGGGTTGTACACTCAATCCAGTCAAGTATCGAAGTATGTGGTAAGCCTGAGTGGACAACCAGATAAAACGATCAAGATGGAGCTATAGGTGAAAGCACGTAGCAACCAATCATACACATAACTCAGTTCGTCACACAATCAGTGAAGCCAATTAATTTCTTGTATCGCCTCATCGGGTATTCTCGTAGCTGGGTTTCTAGAAGCCAAGATATAGAAAAGCTAGTCAGATGAACGGGATCTATTCACTAGACCAATTGGAATATGTGATGGCAAATTCTAGCAAGTGTCCCTTGGTGTCTGTGCCTTCTGTTGTATCAACTTATGCACCTTCCGTCTGGGCCAAATTGCAGAGAATTTGCCCAGCCTATATAAGCGCTCTTTTCCACACCAACTTTTAATCAAGCGAGAACATGCACATCCCCCCGACCACCTCTATACATCTTCCGCCAGAGTTGATCATTGAAGTGTTCGAATATTTCGATGCAGCTGACTTATGCCAATGCTGCCTTGTTTCACATGCATGGCGAGAACTTTCCAATCTTGAAGGTTTGTGGCAAACCTTGTGTAGGATATCTTGGAAGGAGAAGAAGCTGTGGGTAAAGACTACTGAGTTATCTGGTGCAGAAATACTTCATGCTCTCCAGGAAACGAGCTCTTCTTCACCTCCCGCCAAATCTACCTGGAAATCCTGCTACGCTCTAGCCAAGAAAGAAAGCCGGAGAACTAGTGTCACTGTCAATGATGTGGTTGGTGACTGGATACTTCAAGTTGGAGCCCGACAAAGATGTGACCCTATCCTTGCTCACTTCCGCTCAAACTTTGGGTTTTACTCGGAAAACACAGGCACCCTGAAGTGGGAGAAGGTCGGCAATACAATAATATTGCCAGACCTCCCCCCATTGCAAGTTTCAAGAACTGCAGACTGGGGTTGGAAGCTCCACTGTCCGTACTTCACATTTCATAAGCTAAAGCAAGTTTAGAAGACAGTGATTTGTAAATTTAGAGCATCAACAAATCTACCCCTTCACTGTTGGTCCGGCTGAGGTCGCTGCTAATGTGGAATCGATGACTGGATTGAAAGAGTTGATACAATCATCCCATTTGTTTACAGAATGTGGATCGCACTTTCACTGGTAGCAAAAAGCGTATTCAAGCCGCAGCAATGGCCCGATTGATAGGCTTTTGGTCAACTCGATACTTGGCTTTCATTTATTACGTATCCACGTGATTTGTTTCATTGAAAGGACATCCAATAAATATTGATTGATACTGTACTATTTTGTCAAGGAGGATCACCAAATTCCATGTAGCCAGCAGGGAATATTTATGCTTAAAGATGTTGGCTTTCCACAAGTAGATAGTACGGCTCATCAGTCTTCTCCCCTCGCTTTAGTTCTCTCCTCTTCTGTTTGTCATGGCGCCGCTGCTCTCTTCTACGACGTCGATCCTCTCTTCGTGCTTCCTTGGCTGCTCTTCTTGATTCTCGGCTCATACCCATAGCAGGATGTCTATCTTCATCTTCTGAAGAGCTGCTGGAAGAGGAAGAGGAGCCAGTGGATGGTCCACTCACTCTTCTTGGTCCTTGGAACAGGGAGATATTAACCCCACGAGCATTGAAAAAGCAGTAGTTCCAAATATCGATTTTGGCTGCTGCTTTGCCAACATTCCCTTTCTTCATCCTTTTCTCAATTGCACGAGTGATCAGAAACCCGGTCGCCCCAACATGCATTGCTATGGGTAGAATGGAAGCAGTCACCTTTTGACCTCCCTTTAAGCGACCTTCATCCGACAGCTCCTGCATGAACTGAAGCCAGTCTGCCTCATGTATATCGCGGGCGGACAGGTGCTGTGGCTGAGGATAGAATTGTGGGAATCCATCCTGAAACGTTCTTCCATTACAAGGAACTCGGAACGAGGGGAAAGGTGCTAGGGCATACCCTTGTATTTGAGGCGGTCTGGAAAAGCAAGCAGGGGTTTGACTTCCAGACGATTGGACTGAGCGCGCCTGGGCGCTACTCATCCCCGTGCTGCTCACATTCACCACAGCTTGTTGTGGTGGATAGTTGACCTGACCACTGGAAGAATATGAGCCCTCTTTGGAGTGGACTGCGGGTTGGTTCAGTTGATGAGAAGGTTGACCTGAAGAAGTTGAGCCACCATACTGGAGGTGGGAGTAGGCATTTGGAGGACGGTTTATGGGACACGAAGAACCCGAGGTACGCGGTTCTATCTGTTGTGTGTAAGGAAGAGGTGGAAGGTTGGAGGAGAACTGTGATGGGCTGGTTGTGTCATGGTCATTATTATATGGTAGCTTGGACATTGTGCAGTCTGGATTATGACTAGAGCAGGCGCTATATATAGGCGATAATTCCCTCGAGTATGTCAAACAACCAAATCCCTTACTAGAAGTTTTTGAAGGTCTTGGCAGCGTTCTTGGCTTTTCCAAATTTCAACTACATCCTATCATAGCAGCCTCACCCAAATAGGAAATGATATCAGGTGATTAGATATACCTGCCACTCACAGCATTAAAGCCCACTACCAGTCGACTTTAACCCGTACATGTGGATACTATAAACAAGTATAGACCAATTGAAGTGTCAGTTGGGAACCCTCACATTTTGCCTTAAACGAGGCTTCAACACGAGTTACTATACGGTTTTAATTTGTTAATTGAATCAAGGATCCTACTCGCATCAAGATCGCTACTTCCAACCCGTTGGAGATTACCTGAATATCGCCGCTGTTTAGTCTATTTATATAACAAAGGATCTGGAATTAACACCTTCAATTTGACAGAAAAATGACGGCAACTTTGTCAAGGTCAATGGCCCAAGTATTAATTGAAATATTACCTGAGTGCAATTTTCCTCAATAAGCAGGTGGTAATGAAGTTGATGGGATGGAATGGAATGCTGTGTAAATTACTAAATTTTAATGCTTTACAAATAGTTTCAGGCTGAGCTAGAACTAGGGATGGAAGTAATGCGTTACATCTACTCTATGGAAATTGTAGAGGTGGGAGAGGTCACATGATCGGTCGTCAACTGAAAATTCAACTCATTTTTAATTTCATTATGATGGGATATTCAGGGTGGCTGACAAACATGCACTCCGCCTAGTTGGCAGCGATCTCGGCTTGGGCAATCTTTCCGGACTTCTTTTCACGAAGGGTGGCTTGAACCTTGCCGGCCTCGTCGACTTGGATCAAAAGCTCAACCTTGGTCTCCCCAGCCTTGGCGGCAGGCAGCTCGGAGAGGACAAGTTCAGCCAAAAGGACTGGCTCGGCCTCTTGGGAGGACTCCTTCTCGTAAAGAGCAACATACACCTCGGTTTGGTCATCGACAGAGGTAGGGAGCTCGACGTTTCTGTGGAGAGGAAGAGGGGTGGCAGCGGAAACGATGGGGTAGAACTCCTTCTCGTGAACAAGACCAATAGCCTTGGTGGTGTGGAGAGCGTTGGTCACTTCAGGAGCAAGGTAGGACTTGTAGTGAGACTCGTCATCACCCAAGGATGAGATCAGAAGAGCTTGCAAAGCACATCCAATAGCGATGGCCTCATCAGCCTCGACATCAGTACGAACAACAGTAGATTCAGGGAAGACATCACGGAGCTTGAGTTGCAACTTGGGGATACGGGTGGAGCCACCAACCAAGAGAACCTCATCGATTTGGCTGGCTTGGAGCTTGTTGTCCTCCAAGACCTTCTCGACAGCGTTCAAGAATTGGCTGAACAACTTGTTGCAGAGCATCTCGAATCTCATTCTGTTGATGTTGGAGTGGAAGTCAAGACCCTCGGCCAAGGACTCGACGGAGCAAGGAGCAGAGGCAGCGCTGGACAAGGTGCGCTTGGTGATCTCACAGGCGGCTCTGAGCTTGTTCAAAGCACGCTTGTTGCTGGAGATATCGATGTTGTTCTTACGCTTGAACTCAGCGGCGAAATGGTTGACCAAAGCCTCGTCGAAGTTCTTGCCACCCAACTCGTGGTCTTGACCGGAACCAAGAACAGTGTAAACACCACCTCTGGCAGCGAGAAGGGTAAGGTCAAGGTTGTGACCACCCAAATCAGCAACAAGAACGGTCTTATCATCAGCGTCCTTTCTGGAGGCATTTTGACCAAGGTTGTAGGCAAGGGCAGCGGCAGTGGGCTCGTGAATCAATTGCAAGATATGAAGACCAGCAGCTTCGACGGCTTGCTTGAGTTCCTCGTTTTGCTTCTCAGTGAAATAGGAGGGAACGGCCATGACAACACCATCAACAGTCTTACCGAGGTAGTTCTCGGCGGTTTGCTTCAAGGTAACGAAGAACTTGGAAGTGATTTCCTTGGCGGTGAACTTGGCTTCGGCATCCTTGTAGTTAACTTCGAAGGCGGCAACACCGTCCTTCTCGGTGATTTTGCTAGCGGTTTGAGCATAGATCTTTTGGACCTCAGCGAGGTCTTGACCCAAAGCGTTTCTGAATTCAGAGACGGTGTTCTGAGCGTTTCTAAGCTCTTGGTGCTTAGCAGGGGTACCGCAGAATTCCTCGTCGCCAGAAAAAGCAACAATGGATGGAATCATACGATCACCATCTTCGTTAGCAATGACCTCAGCACGACCTTCCTGGAAAAAAGAAAGCAGGGATTAGCATGGGTTCGATGGGATGGGGGTTTCAGCGAAAAAAAGGCACCTTGTTCAAGATAGAAATACAGGAGTAGTAAGTACCGAA
>MCFE01001185.1:0-14223 GCA_002104905.1 Basidiobolus meristosporus CBS 931.73 | reverse complement strand
AACCCTAACCCTAACCCTAACCCTAACCCTAACCCTAACCCTAACCCTAACCCTAACCCTAACCCTAACCCTAACCCTAACCCTAACCCTAACCCTAACCCTAACCCTAACCCTAACCCTAACCCTAACCCTAACCCTAACCCTAACCCTAACCCTAACCCTAACCCTAACCCTAACCCTAACCCTAACCCTAACCCTAACCCTAAGTGGACTACTATATCAAACATCAGACATACATTCCGCTCTCTAAATATTGACACTTCAAAAATTGTTAACCTAGCTTGGAGAAGAGGAAAGATCCTAGAAATGATTGTGGACAGAAACTTCTCCACTGCTTTGACTAAGTATCTGGCAAAAAATCTAAACTGGGTGTCTACCAAATTCACAATCATTCCACCAGAGTCAATGGACACTGAGCCAGGAATATTCAACAAGCCCCCAGCTCACATGGCAATTATGGCTTTCTTTGCTGCCATTAAGAAACAGGCTCCAACCTATGATGTGGCCTACTTCTTGAAGAGGAAGCAATTAGAATCCTGAAAGACATTACACAAGCTCCATTTGAAGAGTTGTGGAATAATTCTGGAAATTTACAAAGGGCAGTGCAAGAGTTTCAGCAGGAACAGGCAACCTCAGAGTCTGCCTGACTACAAAACATACTCTTACTCAATTGCAACTCTGTTGTGTTGTATTATGATTAGTTTGGGGCTTGTTCTACAATGTAGAGGCTAATCAACAATATACAACAACTTCCAGTATGTTAATACTGAAATAGTTTATTGGGAGTTTGATATACCAATAGAAGATATAACTTTCACTAATTTCCTCAATCTTAGGCTCAAAATATACTGTAGGCAGTGTTTATCACTTCTACAGCAGTGTTCTGACCTTCTGTCAACTAATGGGCTTATTTACTTTTATAGTAACTTTTCCTTATTTGGAAGTCACTTTCCTTTCTGAGAAAATATTTCCTAATATGGATATTCTGAACTCCCCTTTAACCTAAAGGGGTGTGTTGTAGAAGTCTCTAAAGGGGTCTTTAGACCTAAAGGGGTGTCTAAAGGGGTGTCTTTAGAGTAAAGGGGCTTCTTGTAGTGGTCTCTAAAGTGGACTTTACACTAAAGGGGTGCCTAAAGGGGCTTCTTTAGAGTAAAGGGGTTTCTTAAAGGGGTCTCTAAAGGGGTCTTTAGACTAAAGGGGTGTCTAAAGGGGTGTCTTTAGAGTAAAGGGGTTTCTTAGAGGGGACTTTTCCGACAGAAAAGTGGTAGTTTCTTGTAGAACTTAGATTGGATTCTTGTGAGCTTTGCAGTCTCTTTACTGATGTAGTACTGATCAAAGTCAGAATACTCAACAGTGCAAGTGATGCAGGGGAAGTCTTATAACCTTTAAACTTGTAATCGTAGTGTGGAGATTCTGGAAAGAGAGGCTCTCCCTTTATTTTTCAGCTGGGGAAGTCATATATATGAAAATTTTGAAGGATCAAAGTTTTTGGGCGATTGCGCAAGCAATACACGTGATACGAAGCTAAAATTTTGCAGTGGCGCAGATCGGACATAGGCGCAGCACCTGTGAAAATTTCACGTGATTTGATTGGCTGGTTCGAAAGTTACACGCGATCAAAGTCACCATAGTAATCCTAGCAATAAGGCATAGTATATATAATAGTTGGACTCTTTTGGTCATAACTCCTTAAGTACTGCTTCAAATGAGCTGTAATTTGAAACATGTGTTGGCTACTATGTGTTCTGTATGACATAGTATTCTTGGGTGGATTGCTTGTCAGGGTCTGGAGTATTTGCTCTTCAAAGTTGGAAATTCTTGATCTTTCTCTTGTGTGTTACGATAGCAAAAAGCAAAATAAAGAAATGAGTGCAATATTGGTTTAGAGATATTGTAGTAATGGAATACTTTCCATTACCACAACTCCATCACTCCAACTGTAGCTGAATTAGAAAACTTACTGAAAAAGGAATATTCCTTGCTCCTACTAATTGATGTTAAGTTGCCAAAACTTCCCTCTAGACTGAATGCATATTCATCTGCTCACCCAAGATTTCCAGCTCACTCAATGGCACTTGTTGCTCTTTCATCCTCTAAGCTTGCACCCTCAGCAAATGTATCCATCATCTATGAGTATTACTGCTATGCTCTAACACTTCCAAGTATAGTAGCCATTATTATCTATCTCCCTCCATCTCTGTCTAACTCCATAACACTGGCAATTTTCTTGGCCACATCAGAATTCATTAACAGCTCATCAATCCCTTGTATGGTAGTGGGAGATATAAATATTCCCCACCCTGAAAATATCACCACTATTTCATCCAGACTTAGAACCCAAGAGGAGCACTTTACAAAGTTCCTCCGACAAAACCATCTGGTCACTGTAAACACTCAGCAAGCTCCACGTTGTGTTGACTGGGTAACAGCTACTCCAGCTGCCTTACATTACATCCACCAGGTTACAAGCATTCCAGAGGATATCAGCTGTGGTTCACTAGAGAAATCTGATCACAAGCCAATACATATTATCATTTCTGCCAGAAAAACCCTACCAATTGGCACCCTTCTTCAGCCATTTACAATCCTGCCAGCCAAAGCTTCAGTATCACAGACACAGGACTTTGCCAACTACCTACCCTTGCTTACAGAATATGCATTTCCCAGCTTACCTGCATGGATTTGTGATGATATAAATGCATTATGGCTATTTTACCAGCATTTCATCATAATCACTGGCTGTTTGGCCCTGCCCACCAAGTCCTACCAAAAGCCATCTGCAAACCAACTTAAATGGAAATCCATCATTTCTGCCTTAAATTCCAGCTACCTATGTTTCCCTAACCCAAAAACACAGAACCTCCTGGAAAGCACAATCTCCTACTCCAAGTCACTACAGATCACTGAGCATACTAGATTATGGGCTCATATCATGGATACCTTGCCCTTAGTAAATATGAATGCCACCACAAGGTCCATATCAAGAGTATATAAAGCCATGAGACCCCAAGCAAGGAGTATACCATCACCAGACAAACTGGCCCCTATATTCTTTGATTCAACCGTGCATCCCACTCCTCCTTTCTACCATACTGGTAACATATCTAGCAGTCCAACATCTCCAATTTTGGTTTCAGCAAAGCTTCTGGAGAAAATTTTAAAGAAGCTTCCTGCAAATACTGCACCTGGACATGACTTGATTACCTACAATCTACTCCGGGTGTGCTACTCCAAAATGAGTCACTTACTTCTCCCATTCTACTCTATCTGTGCCCAACAATTGACTACCCCAAAGACCTGGTCACAGGCAAATGTAATACCCTTATACAAAGGGAAGGGGAAACACTCACTCCCAGGTTCTTACCGGCCAGTTTCACTCCTACCAACCTGCAGGAAAATCTTTGAGCTTATAATAGCAAGATCCTTGCAATCTCAACTATATCCATTCCATCCTTCTCAGTTTGGCTTCTTGCCCAAACTCTCCTTGGATATGGCTGTAGTGCTAAGCCATGATCATTCACTTCAATTCTCATTGCCAACCATTCTGTTTGACATTACTAAAGCCTTTGACTCTGTGGACAGAGCTCTGCTTTGGAGAAAGCTATTAGCAGTTACCACGCTACCAATGACCCTTCTTGTACGTTCTCTATTTTGTGAGAACTCAGCCAAAATTTTGCATCCAAGTTGTACATCAGAGACTTATGAGGTTCCAAATGGAGTAGTCCAAGGATCTGTACTAGGTCCCTTACTATTTGTGATATTCCTACATGACTTTCCTTTATTTCCAAAAGGCCCCTCACCAGACTCTCCCTATCCACTACTAACTCTCTATGCGGATGATATCAAGATTGCTACTCCTAATCCCATAGCAGACACTGCCATTGTTGAGAAGTACTTGGCTGCCAACAACCTCTCACTCTCAATTTCCAAGACAGTCCCAATTGGATGCACTACAACTATACAGAACACTAGCATTCTGCCACAACAAACTGCAATATATCTAGGTCTGCCATTTTGTCAACATGGGATTGACTCAAAACTCCACCTGAATAATAGGATCCATCTTGCCCAGCAGGCTCTCAAAAAGCTTCTGGTAGTAGTCACTCCAGACACTCCAATTCAAAAGATCCCTATACTTCTGAAGCAGTATGTACTGCCGGTACTTGAATTTGGTCTCCACATTATACCCCTAACCTCCAGAGAACTTCACCGCCTGGATAAATTTCTCCATCAGTGTATCAGATCCTTGGTACCTTATCTTCCAGTATCTCCCGATATCCATGCAACTAATGGAGCCTTTGGCTTCTACCCATACCAAATCCGAATGGTCTATCTCCGTGCTTCCTTCCTAGTCAAACTTCAGAAATCACATAACCCCTCCATCAAACAATGGCTTCAATCCTACTCCTCCCTGAAATCTTCTTGCTGGCACACCCTGGTTGGCTCTGCTGTAGTACCAGAGCTTGCTTCAAAACTCCGAAAAGCTGAAAAACCAAGACTACTGGCTCAGGACCATCTAAGATCTATATGGCAGAGCTACTTACAAGTCCACACACCTTTCCTACTACACCTAATCCCAGGCTGGGTTCCAGTCTTGGATTATATTGATCAGAAACATCTACAATTTGTACTCCCCCCAAAACCCCTGAATTTTATATTTACCCCTGATGAGCTTTACTTTATTGAAACAAACATTAGAGATGAAACAAAACATAAATTAGATTACTTATTAGAGAGGTTCTAGACCTCTTAATTGGCTTCTTTATTTGTACCTAGATTAGTTCTTAACTCAAATAAAGATTTCACCAACTTGGTGACTTTCCCTCCCCCCTACCCTAACCCTACCCTAAGTCCAAGGATCTGTACTAGGTCCCTTACTATTTGTGATATTCCTACATGACTTTCCTTTATTTCCAAAAGGCCCCTCACCAGACTCTCCCTATCCACTACTAACTCTCTATGTGGATGATATCAAGATTGCTACTCCTAATCCCATAGCAGACACTGCCATCATTGAGAAGTACTTGGCTGCCAACAACCTCTCACTCTCAATTTCCAAGACAGTCCCAATTGGGTGCACTACAACTATACAGAACACTAGCATTCTGCCACAACAAACTGCAATGTATCTAGGCCTGCCGTTTTGTCAACATGGGATTGACTCAAAGCTCCACCTGAATAATAGGATCCGTCTTGCCCAACAGGCTCTCAAAAAGCTTCTGGTAGTAGTCACTCCAGACACTCCAATTCAAAAGATCTCTATACTTCTGAAGCAGTATGTACTGCCGGTACTTGAATTTGGTCTCCACATTATACCCCTAACCTCCAGAGAGCTTCACCGCCTGGATAAATTTCTCCATCAGTGTATCAGATCCTTGGTACCTTATCTTCCAGTATCTCCCTATATCCATGCAACTAATGGAGCCTTTGGGTTCTACCCATACCAAATTTGAATGATCTATCACTGTGCTTCCTTCCTAGTCAAACTTCAGAAATCACATAACCCCTCCATCAAACAATGGCTTCAAACTAACTCCTCCTGAAATCTTCTTGCTGGCACAACCTGGTTGGCTCTGCTGTAGTAACAGAGCATGCTTCAAAACTTCAAAAAGCTGAGAAACCAAGACTACTGGCTCAGGACCATCTAAGATCTATGTGGCAGAGCTACTTACAAGTCCACACACCTTTCCTACTACACCTAATCCCAGGCTGGGTTCCAGTCTTGGATTATATTGATCAGAAACATCTACAATTTGTACTCCCCCCAAAACCCCTGAATTTTATATTTACCCCTGATGAGCTTTACTTTATTGAAACAAACATTAGAGATGAAACAAAACATAAATTAGATTACTTATTAGAGAGGTTCTAGACCTCTTAATTGGCTTCTTTATTTGTACTTAGATTACTTCTTAACTCAAATAAAGATTTCACCAACTTGGTGACTTTCCCTCCCCTAACCCTAAACCTAACAACTAAGTGCAGAATTTTAGAATTATCAGAGAGTGGCAGAAATTTTAGTAGAGAGGTTCTGGTGTAATATTGGTCTTGTATATAGCTGGTTTGGCTATAAAGGCAAACAAGTTGGTTGCTATGCAGCTTAGGCTTGGTGTTCTTGGGAGTGATAGATATTCTAGGCTTGTTGGAAGCTAGAAGGTAATTGTTGAGTTCTTGATTTGCAGAGACACAATCTTAATTTTGTTGAGACACACACTAAACCAAATGGTTCAGGAAACCTTATTTATACTTTTCTAGACAAGTTGAATTAGTAATCCCAAAGAGACTGGACTAATTCAAATATATAGGGTGCTGATAAGTGCATAAGATAAATTAAAACTGCTTCATTAGTCAGCTGATGTCTTGGCAACTGCTAAGTTGTTGGATAGATCTCAGTTGACTAACCACCTGAGAAGGCTTGGCAGATAACTTGATAGCATAATAGCCATATGAGAGTTGATCAGGTGTAATAGCTAATGATAGATACTGAAATGAGATAAAATAAACCATAACTGGGATTAATTATGTTTGGATCAGGGAAAATCAGTTAGGGTACTAAATTTTCTAATGGAGTATAATTGGCTAAGTTTTAAATGCTGATGGACAACTCAAATTATCTTCAGACTTCCATTGCCAAGACAGTGCCTCTGGGTAGTCCAATATACCTAGAGAGCTGCACTCTACCTGCTCAGGTTTCTTCACATATCATGGCTTTCCACTCCTTCCTACTGGACTAGACTCTGGAGCACACCTGAAGAAGAGAATCACCCAGGAAAGACAAACACTCTACAAGCTACTAGCTGTCAATCCACCTACAACTTCAGCCCCCAACTGCCAGCTTCTACATATGCAGTTTGTCTTCCCTGTCTTGGCATTTGGCTCACCACTCCTTTTTCTTACTTCTAGCAACTGCACTATGCTTGACAAGTTTTCCATTGTTGTAACAAATTCGTAATTCCACCTAAATATTCACCTAACTTAGTCACTTAGATCATTACCTTCAAATCCTAGAGAATACTGACCAAATTCCTTGTCGGGATTTACTTAGAATATTTTCACCAAAATACCAGGTACCCAGAACATGAAAATTCTCAAAGTTGTCCAAACAGCCCCAAACTTTGCACACATGTTCTTGGGACCTTCCTTAACCTATTCTACGTGTTTGTTATGCCAAGACTTGGTAAAAGTATAAATACTACTTTTATAATCAATATATCATCAAGTGAAAACCACATAATCTACTTGTTCTCCCAATCACTTCCAATATCTCCAAGACTCTTACAACAGGTTATGAGCCCCAAGCTGTCACTCTCTGCAATGTCTACTTACTGCTATTACTGGAATTTTTCCCTCTGCTGAAAAGTTGGATGGATCTAACTACCAAGTGTGGAAGGTGAAGATGAAGATGCTGCTACAAGAAAGAGGCCTTTGGGATATTGTCATGGGAGAAGAATGCCCTCCTAAAAACGTGGGAGAGGAAGCCTTGAAGTACCAGAAGAAAGAACAAAGTGCCTTTAACTGCATTTGCCTTAATGTCAAGGACAAATTGCTAATTCAATGCTCAAGAGCAAAAACGGCAAAGAATGCCTGGAAGGCATTAGAAGACACCTACCAGTCATGTTCAGCTGCCAAGAAAATGTATCTGAGAAGAAAATTCTTTACTACAAAGATGCTGCCAGGAGAAGAAATGAAAAATCTAATTAACAGAATTACCCTGCTGGTAGATGAGATGGAATCTGTGGGTGTACCAACTACTGATGAGGATGTGATAGTTACCATCCTGAATAGCCTGACAGACAAGTTTCAGGGCCTTGTATCAGCCCTAGAGTCCAGAACTGAAGATTTGACCTTAAATTACGTATATGGAAGGCTCCTGGATGAAGAATTAAGAAAATCAAGCTCCAATAAGAAGGAAGAAGAGAATGCTTTAATAAGCAATGATAACCAACAAAGGAGGTACCCAAGACCCTACAAAGGCAACAGCAACCTATTTTGCAACTACTGCAAAAGGAAAGGACACACATCAGACGGTGTTTCAAAAAGAGAGATTATCAGCAAAAGAAGCCTGAATATGGAAATGCTGCAACAACTGAAGATAGACTATTCATATCTGCACTAAATATGACCACAAACAAGGATTCTCAGACGTGGCTTATTGACTCTGGAGCTTCTCAACACTTTACACACCAAAAAGAACTTTTTACCCAATATCAAGAAATTCCAATCAAGAAGGTTTTCATGGGTGACGATAGAACACTTGATGCAGTGGGAGAAGGAACTATCCAAGTAAACCTTAGAAGTAGTGAAGGAAGCCATACACTGACCTTTAAAGGAAGTACTCTATGTACCAGAAATAGCCAAGAACCTACTCTCTGTAAACAAGGCCACAGCAGAAGGACACAGTTTCAGTTTTGACAATTCTGGATGCAGGATCACTGATCAAAATGGTGCTCATATTGCTTCGGGCATCAGAGATTAGAATCTATACAAGTTGACTTATATTCCATCATATCTGGAAGCCAATATAAGTAACTTAAATGAAGAAACACCAATGCTTTGGCACAGGAGATTTGGGCACATCAATTTTGATTATTTGTGCAAAATGATCAAAGATCAGCTAATTTCTGGAGTAAAAATTGATCCCCCAGCTAATTTGGAGCACTGTGAAGCCTGCATATATGGGAAACAAGCCAGACAACCATTCAAGAGCTCTGGGTTAATCAAAACTAAGAAAAAATTAGATCTAATTCATTCAGATCTGTGTGGACCTATGCAAAATTTATCCTTAGGCAGGATGAAGTATTTAATCACTTTTATTGATGATTATACAAGATACACATGGGTCTACTTCATGGAGAGAAAGGAAGAAGCTTTGTCTAAGTTCAGGGAGTTTAAAGCCATGGTGGAGAGAGAAACTGGTGAAAAAATCAAGAAAATACGCTCTGACAATGGTGGAGAATATACCTCAAAACTCTTCATCCACTTCTGCAAAATTCATGGGATAAAGCAAGAGACTACTGTACCATACTCCCCACAGCAAAATGGAGTAGCAGAACAAGCTAACAGATCAATAATTGATATGGCAAGATCTATGATCCATGATCAAAAATTATCCTATGATTTTTGGGCGGAATTAGTTGCCACTGCTGTAAATCTTAAAAATAGGAGTTATAACAGAGTACTTCGTGATTCTACTCCATTTGAAGCATGGTATGGATACAGACCAAGTGCAGAACATCTAAGAATATTTGGGTGTACAGCATATGCCAAAAAACTGGTCGGAAATCAGTCAAAATTTGAGCCAAAAAGTGTAAAATGCATATTTTTGGGCTACTGCAATGAGAGTAAGGCATACAGACTCTACAATACCAAAGCAAAGAAGCTGATCAAGTCCAGGGATGTGTTGTTTGATGAAAATTCATAATTTTCACAAAAAATGACATCAGATGATGACAAAAATTTGATCTCAAGTCCACCAATTGTCAGGATTGAATCAGAGCAAAACAATGAAAATTTTTCACTCCAGAGGACTCCACAACCATGGTTCAGCCAGAATCAGTGCCCAGAAATATCCCAGAAGTGATCATTCCAGTATCAAATGCCCGGAGATCAAATCGGACAAGAAATAGCCCAAATTACTATATCAATGAGGGTACAAACATAGCCTATGCCTATTCAGTCCATATTGCTGAACCCCAGACTGTAAAAGAGGCCCTAAATAGCCCTCAGACAATGTTTTGGAGATCTGCAATGACTGAGGAATATCAGGCCCTGATGGAAAATCAAACTTGGGACTTAGTCAAATTACCAATCAACCAAAAATCAATTGGATGCAGATCGGTCTTCAGGACAAAATACAAGGCTGATGGCACAATTGAAAGATACAAAGCAAGACTTGCAGCCAAAGGATACTCTCAAACAAAAGGACTTGACTATACTGAGACCTTTGCACCGGTAGCCAAGTTTAATTCCATCAGATTAATATTGGCTATTGCAGCCAAATATAAGTTTTTTATTCATCAAATGGATGTAAAAACTGCATTTTTGAATGGAGAACTTGATGAGGACGTGTATATGGACCAGCCTGATGGGTTTGTTGACCAAGATAACCCCCATTTGGTCTGCAAGCTTTAAAAAGTCACTATATGGTCTCAAACAATCACCAACAGCCTGGAATTGCAAGATAGATTCTTATTTGGAATCCTTGAGTTTCAAAAGAAGTAATGCTGACTATAGTATATACTATAAGCCAGATAGAGCAAATCCAGTTCTATTAGCTCTATATGTGGATGATCTTATTATAGCCACCAATAACCTAGAAACATTGGAAGAGACTAAATCCAGCCTTTCTAAGGAGTTCAAGATGTCTGATTTAGGAGAACTTAGTTACTACTTAGGGATTAAGTTTTCCATAGACAGAAGTACCCAGACTATTACCCTAAGCCAATCCAAGTATATTCAAGATATACTAAAGAAGTACAAAATGGAAGACTGTAAACCAGCAGCTACCCCAATGGAGACAAACCTTAACTTGGTCAAAACTCAACCAAATCAAGAGAGCTTGGTGCCATCAGAAAGCCCTGACTTTCCTTATCAATCTATGGTCGGCAGTCTGATGTATATCATGCTTGGAACACGTCCAGATATCTCATATTCAGTGGGAGTTGTCAGCCAACATAATCAGAACTATGGATCTGATCATATTGCAGCAGTTAAGCGGATTTTTAGATACCTAAAAGGAACTGCTGATATTTGCTTAAGATACACTTATAAGGACTCAGAACAGGATCTTGTGGGATACTCTGATGCAGATTGGGGACGAAATTTGGAAGACAGAAGATCCACCACAGGATACACCTTTCTTTATTGTAAAGGAGCAATTTCATGGAATTCAAGAAAGCAACCAACCGTAGCACTTTCCACCACAGAGGCAGAGTATATGGCAGCCTGTGAAGCTACAAAAGAAGCAATGTGGTTAAGAAAGCTGCTTACAGATTTAGGCCTATGTCAAAAAACGCCTATTACTTTATTTCAAGATAATCAAGGATGTATATAATTAAGTAGAAATCCAACTTTTCATGCTAGAACCAAGCACATAGATATTAGACATCATTTCATACGTGAAGCTATAGAGAATAACTTAGTTAGCTTAGTTTACTGTCCTACAGATGAAATGATTGCAGACATTTTTACCAAACCATTAGCTAGAGACAAGTTTGAATATCTTAAGTCAAAATTAGGACTAGTTAGTATGAACATTTAGCTGAGTGGGAGTGTTGTAAAAAATTCGTAATTCCACCTAAATATTCACCTAACTTAGTCACTTAGATCATTACCTTCAAATCCTAGAAAATACTGACCAAATTCCTTGTCAGGATTTACTTAGAATATTTTCACCAAAATACCAGGTACCCAGAACATGAAAATTCTCAAAGTTGTCCAAACAGCCCCAAACTTTGCACACATGTTTTTGGGACCTTCCTTAACCTATTCTATGTGCTTGTTATGCCAAGACTTGGTAAAAGTATAAATACTACTTTTACAATCAATATATCATTAAGTGAAAACCACATAATCTACTTGTTCTCCCAATCACTTCCAATATCTCCAAGACTCTTACAACATCCATTTGGTGCATTACATCATCTTCTTGAATGCCCCTGTTGTATCCAAGAGAAAGTGTGATAAAACTCTTAAATGGTTTAACTGAACCAAAGGGACAATTAAGTGCAGAATCTTAGAATTGTCAGAGAGTGGCAGAAATATTAGCAGAAAGATTCTGATCTAATATGGGTCTTGGATGAAGCTGGGTTGGCTATAAAGACAATGATATTTGTTTGCTAGGCAGGCTAGGCTTGGTGTTCTTTGGAGTGCTAGATATACTAGGCTTGGATAGAAACTAGAACTGAATTGTTGGATTCTTATTTTTGCTGAGACAGAATCTTAATTTTGTTGAGACACACACTAAACCAAAATGTTCAGTAAACTTTATTTATACTTTTCTGATCAAGTTGAATTAGTAAGTGCCAAGGGACTGGATTGATTGAAATTGATTTGGGTGCTCATAGGTGCATAAGATAAATGAAAATTACATCATCAATCAACTGATGTCTTGGCAACTGCACAGTGGTTGGATAGATCTCAGATGACTAATCACCTGGGAAGGCTTGGAAGATAGGTTGATAATACAGTGACCATTTGAAAATAGATCAGGTGTGATAGCTAAAGATAGATTCTGAGGTGGGATAAAATAAACTGTAACTGGGATTTGTTATGTTTTGGTTAGGGAAAATCAGTTAGGGTACTAGATTTTCAAATGGAGTAAAATTGGCTAAGTTTTAAATGTTGATGCACAACAGCCCCTACAGATATGCTATTATTGATGCTTTTAGGTTTATGCCCTACAAGATGAAACTTCTCTACCTTAGAGCCAGAATCTATCTCAGCCTTCACCACTGCAACAACCCACTGATCAAGGTCTGAAAGTGCACTGACCACACTACACCTGGCTCCTGCTGGAGAACTATACTTGGAGATTCTAATTTAAAGTAGTTTGCTCAATATATACTGTAGTCAGAAAAACCCAAGTTGGCATACCTAAATACTTGACAGACCTTTGGCAGTAATATCTTAAGTAGCACACTCACTTTATGATCTGTATCAATCCATATCATATTCCCCTTGTTAGTTTTGTTCATAAACTATTCTGATGTCTCTTGCTACACCCCTGCCCACTGAACAGTATCTTGAGCACTGAAGAGCTATCATTTCTCCTTATTAACTTACCTACCAATTCCCCTCAGCTACCCATCCTTGTATGAAGGCTACAACAGTAGCACTGGATACTTTGTTTCAACCAAAATAAAGATTTCACCAATTGGTGACTTTCTCCCCCCTACAGGCAATGTCCCCACTGGTCATTTCAAATAGCTCCAAAACCCGCCAAAAACCAGCACCACACTCTGCAATACCCTTAAGACTGCTTACTATGCATTTTATAAAGTAGCTATTATCACTTACTCTAGGAATCAAGAGAACATTTCAGTATATATCCCTGAAAGACAATGTTGAGAGCTGACTTATTATATATAGCTTATCTTTAACTTTATTAACTTGCTTCAAAGGAGAATTTTGTGCTAGGGCAGTTACAGTCACTTTAAGAGCTAGTTATAATCCATCATGGCAGGTCCTACTATGCATGGTATGTATTTGATATCTACGCATAGATTGTAACTATTTTCAAAACCATGAGAGCTCAAAAACGCAGCCGTGTGAAAAGATTCACAATGTATCAGTGTATTAACTGAATACCATCATATCTTGGGCTGAAATATTACAATTCTGGAGTTGGGATTTTTGTAGTGATATATAGTTGCTGACAATTATTAGGCAGATTAATCATCAACACCAGATTGAACAAACCAGCTAATCATATTATCATATGCCAGAATCTCTCGCAAGTGAGCGGAAGCGTAATATGAGCATCAAGCCAATATAGCACTTTGATAAGGTCTAAGCCACATATAGTATCTATCTTGCCAGCATCAATCCGGAATATGCAATACGCTAGATTAAACTATATTGCTACAAAAACTGTTAGGGCGGATCTTGGTTGGAACCAGCTAGATCCTGAAATAGATGGCAGTGATAATTTAGAAGTGCAACTACAACTATTACGGCTTTTGGATGGGCTATGCTTGGTGGCTTCAGAGGCATGGCACAGCAGTAGCAAAAGAGCAACACATAGTAGCACAAGCAAGTGTGACCAGGATAATTTCCACGTATAAAAAGATTAGCCAACGCCTGGATATTGGCAAGAATACACCATGTCTTTTGCAAACTGGCTCTACAATCGGGTGAAGGACTCAGACGAAGGAAATGAAGACTACGAAGGAAGAAACTTCTCCTGGAGCAACAACAGCTCAGCAGGACCATACCACACTTTCGAGAGTATCTGGGACATGCCTGTCGGTAGCTCACGGTCGGCGATGATTGCCAGCAAGGTAGTCACCGTTTGGAGAAACGCGTGATGGGATAAGCAACATATCACTCTTGGATAATTAAATAAAGAGCCTGATGCTGTCATAAGGCTTGTTCAACCCACATGTTTAGCCAGAGTGAATTTCCGTATTGACGTTTCTTGGCCATGTGTGCACGCGGTGGGGCAAGGTAAACACCCAAGCAGTCCGTATTTGAGTCATCAGCATGCTAAGCAAGTTGCTGATA
>MCFE01001184.1:0-14236 GCA_002104905.1 Basidiobolus meristosporus CBS 931.73 | reverse complement strand
GTGCTGGAGAAAATCCATTTTTTAACCTTTTTTTTGGGATGGATGTTGTGCATGATGTGTAAGAGCACAGAAGGACTGAAGACATGCATCTGGCACTCAATACCCATGGCACTCTGAATCTAGCTCCTGTGGCTTGTAACATATCACAAAAATGCATGGCACTATCTGGCACCATATTTCAATATTAGCCTTAGAGTAAGACCTATACAAAA
Source organism: Basidiobolus meristosporus CBS 931.73 (assembly GCA_002104905.1). Classification (NCBI taxonomy): domain Eukaryota; kingdom Fungi; phylum Basidiobolomycota; class Basidiobolomycetes; order Basidiobolales; family Basidiobolaceae; genus Basidiobolus; species Basidiobolus meristosporus. The sequence continues at coordinate 14,024 of MCFE01001184.1, read as the reverse complement.
TGCTTATAGTGGCAGATAGCTCCAGTGGACCAAGATAGTGTTCACTCCTTCTGTCCTCTTACACATTATACACAACATTCATCCAAAAAAAAAGGTCAAAAAATGGATTTTCTCTTGTGTAATGGGTCAAACACAGGGGCTGCTTTGCATGACAGTGCATAACTATGTTTCACACTCTGTGGCCAAGTATAGGTCCAATTGGCCTCCCTGGCACACTATGGTATCATTTGGCACTCATGGCTCAATGTGGCACTATCCAACTTTGTCTAATGGGAAGCTGGTTTTAGTGGCCAGAATGAGTGGGAAACTCTCAATCAGGTGGATGAGGCAAGATAAAGCTGAGTGAATGTTGCAAATACAAGAAATGAGCATATTTGCATGAGCTTACTAAAGTATATAGCCCATATATATTGAATGGCTTTATACCTGTGAGTTTATGCCTTCTTTGATATCTACATTAGACTATAAGCAGGTTTAGGGAGAATTTAGACCACTCCAAGAGCTTCCAATCATTCTGATATCCTCATTTTAAAACTGATCCACAAAATGTGAAATATATAGCTTGCCCCTTTGAAATTGCAAACAACCTTGCATCATATGTAAGGATTATGTGCTCCAAGAGTAAGAAATATCGCGAGTAGTAATAATACTGGGTTAGGCAATCTGAATTATACTGTCAACAATTGCAAAAGGTATTCATATCAACTGAGGGTAGTCATATCAAGTGAATCCAAAGCGCTAGGAGAAAATTGAAGAATAGTAAGTGCTGCTGGGGAGATAATCAGGGTTAATAGATGTGGTTCAAGCTGATATTACCCACCAAACCAGAGTGCGCCTGATTTGGGGGTACATGGATGCCTGCGGAAATTTCCACGGTAATTTAGGAATTTGGAACACCACTCAATGGTGCGTTTCGAAACTGCTAACAATGGATAAAGCCAACCTCTCCTAATGGTGAGGATTCAGTCCTTGCCATTAAAGTGATACACTAGCAAGGCTATGTTGCTGCATACGACGAATTATTATTATATCGACTGTGTTGTTTCGGAATACTCAGATGCTAAAAAGCCAGGAAAATCCCGCTAGTTGCGCATCACACCAGAGATATTTCGTCCATGGTGAGGGAGTCCCACATGTTATTACAGGAGGTGCATCCCTCTTCATAGTCATATAGTTGTCCCCATATAATAGAATATAGCACTTCACCATTATAAGACAACGCTGGCGTAATATGTGTATATGGGATGTTGATGTCAGCTGCTACCACTGCGGTACACGGTGAACGAGGAATATCATAGTATTGATTTGGCGTAATGACCATAAGGTAGATACAATGCCATGACCAAGCAACCACAGCAACCTTATTTTTACACGCCACGATCATTAAAGTTTCGCCACTGGGCGTGTGGGGTAGCATTCGATAGAGTGGGATGCTCTTTTCCACGGAGCCGGAACCATTTCTACGCAGCTAAACCGTAGTAAGGTTTACCCAAGTTCCGACCGTCGTCTCAAGTCTCCCTTGGATGATGTCAGTAGAGAAGGTGGATTAAGATACTATACAGATCCTTGCTAATACTTTATTGAGCTCACATTAAGACTTAACGTTGAATTACACATCCATATGCACATATCGAGGCCGATATCAAACCTAATCTTCTACTCACGGCGTGTGCACTAATTAGTGAGCATCGGCCAGTGTTCGCCCGCAAAGTAGCTGATACTCTGTGGACCTAGAAGTGTGCGACACCAAACGCGGCTGATAACGATCACGCTCATTAGAGATCAAAAATAAAAGAGAAAGGGGCGGCTCAAGACACCCCACGGACCAATGCGCTGTTGTGCAAGGATGGTATGCGGCGATAGGACACGAAGCAGACCAGAAAACAAGCTTTATCCTACACCTTACTTAGCAACATGCTGACGGCGATTGATAATGCAATCCAATTTGCTGCCGGAAGTTCAGCGACCGCCATTCCCGAAAACAACTGCAAGGAAAGGAGGGTTGATTTGGGAGCACCTGGCCGCCTTCCTAAATAGACACCGCGCTACACTCGAATTCGCCATTGCTATTGTAAACAGCTTGATAGGCGCTAAGCGGATGGTAATCGTTGAGGAGGTTCTTATCTTTGGGAAAATCGCAGCAACTCTTACTCCAGAGGATTCCATCTCTGTATCACCCATCTCCATCACATTGTGCCACCTATTCTGGAGGACATTTTCCGATCAATCACTGGAACTGGTTTTCCCGAAATCACTGCGAAATCACTGGAATGCACCCACCATCCCATGATCGCATCAGTGACCATCCCTAACCCTAGCCCTATGCTCAATCTACCCAGTTGCTCCCATTCGCGATCCAAGAAATCCCCCATTCTCATTTCACAGGTGATTTGTAAGGAGATGCCGCCTATTTCATGCCCAAATAATGACCGATTTGAGGATCGTCATGATTATGGTCATGGGATCCCAGTTCCCTTGAGGCCTCAACCATTAAATTCACTGTATTGGACACGTGGAGGGGGATCCGGATTTGGGAAGGGTGTCGAGGGTCAGCTTTTCGGATGGCATCATGCGATCTGACTGGAAATACCAAAACCGTTCGCCCTAGCGAGCTGTGTTACCACCTAGAACGTGACATTGGGATGGGATGTCAGAAAAAGGGGGAACCGGTATGAATCGATTTGGCGTTCTGTAGTTTCGGTTCCAGAGTAACCGTATGTTGCCGCCGTTGACTCATTGCGAGTGGCCGTATCCCTCGACTCACTTTTTGACTTGATCAGGATGCCGGTGGACGACGGATGACCCATGGATTGCTATGTTGGTCTTGACAACACGCGGGTGAGATGGAGGACGGATATTCGGGAGGGATGCTCCTCGCACACATGGTACTGATCGCCATGAGCTGTCCAAGCGATGAGGTTAACGATCCGATGCAAACATCATTGAATTATAAGCGAGTGCTTTATTAAGAAGGGAACCATAACGATACACATGTAGGAGATGGCGATATATAGAATAGGAAGATTAGTGCATACTGGTGGGGGCTGCGTGGGAATGCAAAAACAAAAAGATTAATGCGATATAGAGGGTTCGACGAGCGGGGATTAGTCGCTTGGGGTGAGAGACTCGTGCTTGGGCACTCGTTGGTATTCATGTCTATTGGAAACTCGAGCCATCTCCAGCATGAAGTCCTCGAGGCTTCTATTCTTCTTTGCCTTGGGGGACTTGCCGTGCACAATACGGTCGAAGGGAACCGAGTTGGAGAGGATCATGTAGACCAATGCCATCACGCAGAACACTCCGAACGAGAAGAGCCAGATACGGACGACGGTAACGATGTCGGTGTCAACGCCAGTGAACCAACCGAAGATGGCGAAGATGGAGGCGAGGATGTCGACCACGAATACCGCACCGGCCAACTGCCAGGAAGGCAAGCTGTCGAAGAAAGAGGTATTCAATCGAGTGATGAAAATCAACCAATTCTCAGTGAGAACGACTTCAAGGAACATGACCTGCTGTGCACCACCCCAGTTCTGGATGACACCTTGTCCGGGGACCATGGTGGTGGTGTAGATGATCCAGGTACCGGCGGCCAGGATAATGGCCATGATGACCGAAAGACCCCAGAGTTTGGGAAGATTCCATTTGACGGGGGTTGCGGAGAAGGGAGCGTTATCGTAAGCAACCATCAGGGTGGCAATATCGGCGAAAATGGCAATGAATACAACAAGCTCGACGTTGATGGTTTCATCAAGGATGACCATGGCGGTGGTCAAAAAGATCTCAAGATGTAGGGATAAGGCGATACGGTAGATGATGTAGGCGTACATACGGTGGAAAATCTGGCGAGAAGTCTTGATAGCATCGATGATCACTCCCAAACCAGGGGCCAAGAACACGATATCGGCGGCACTGCGAGCAGCATCGCTAGAGCCTTCCACAGCAATACCGGTATCAGCCTTCTTCAATGATGGGGCGTCGTTGACACCATCACCAGTCATAGCAACAAGGTAGCCACGCTTTTGGAGGATGTCGACTGCATGATACTTGTGTTCGGGGAACACCTCGGCAAATCCATCAGCGGCCTCGACGAAATCGTATAGCTCAGAGCCAGTCATTTCACCAGAGCCGGAGGCACCACCTTGGGTCATACCGAGTTTGTCCGCATTGTAGATGTTGGTGCCCATTCTCAGCTGGCGAGCAGTTTCCTTGGCAATGCCAACGGCATCACCAGTAAGCATCTTCACCTTAAGACCAAGTTCTTGAGCCTCAGCAATGGTTTTACCAGTATCATAACGAGGGGGATCGAAGAGGGGCAAGATGCCAAGAATCTGCCAACCGTTAGCGGGTGTATACCAGGCAATACCCAAGCCTCTGAAGCCACGGTCAGCAAATTCAGCAACCACCTCTTCGTACTTCTGGGCAATGGCAGGATCAAGGTTGCTCTCCTCTTGGACCATGCGAAGAACGAATGGTGGGGCACCCTTGACAGCAATGCACTTGTTGCCCTCGGGATCGATAACCTTGGCGACAACCTTCTTGGAAACGGGATCGAAGGGTTGGAACTCTTGGATACGGTATTCTCTCATCTTCATGCGGGCCTGTGGGTATTTGCCTAGGGCCTTGATAACGGCTTTATCGATGGCATCCATACCCTTCTTCTTACGGGAAGCGGCCAAGGCAGACACGAAGATCAGCATCTCGTCGTCAACACCTTCGACACAGTAAGGGTCGTGAAGGGTAAGCTTGTTTTGGGTAAGGGTACCGGTCTTGTCGGAGCACAGGATTTCAACACCGGCAAGGGATTCAATGGCGGTCAACTTTTGAACAATGGCCTTTTTCTTGGCTAGGAAAGCGGCACCTACAGCCATGGTGGTGGTGACCACAGCGGGAAGACCTACAGGCACACCGACAACGGTGATGACAAGAGTATACTCAAGAAGTTTAACGATGCCGGTGGAACGGTAGAAGCCGGAGATCCAGATAATCAACAACCAGATGACGACCAAGACAAGAAGAACAGTTCCGATGCCGTTGATGACTTCGGTGAAGTGACCACCTCCGCTAGCTTTACCAGCCAGAGTAGCAGCACGGCCAACGAAAGTCTTCTCACCAATAGCAGTAACAACAGCGTAGGCTCTACCACGCTTGATGGCAGAACTACTGAAAAGCTCATCTCCGGGTCCCTTGGAAGCGGCCAATGATTCACCAGTAAGAGCAGATTGGTCTACTTGCAACCGGGAATCCTCCCCGAGCACACGAGCATCAGCGGGAACAATGGTACCATCTTCGACAAGAATGATATCTCCAGGAACTAGGGTGTTGGCCTCAACGTCTTTCTCTTGACCGTCTCTTACAGCAACAGCGGTGAGAGCCAAGGTTTGCTTCAATTGGTCGATGATATTTCCGGCTTGGTATTCTTGGATGAATCCGACGAAGGCGTTAAGCAAAAGCAGACCGATGATCACACCAAGATCAACCCAGTCTTGGAGACCACCGGCAAGACAGGCGGCAACCCACATCACATACTGAATGGGGCCGCAGAAGAACATGAAAAACTTGACGATTTTGTTCTCGCTCTCAATGGAGAGCTGGTTAAGGCCGTACTTCTTTCTACGGGTCTCAACTTCAGCGGAAGTCAGTCCCTTGGTGGGATCGGTTTGCAACAGCTCCTCGGGAATCACATATTCTCTGGGCTCGTCGCTGTCTTCGTCCTCTTCAGGGATCTCTTCTTCGTCACTCCAGTCGTAGTCGCTCATGATCGAGATGGCAGCGGCGGATTGCTGGGTGTCTTTCTTGCTTAGGGGAGTGGCGGCGTTAAGGTGTCTGTTGCCATTTTCGTTGTCAGCGAATGTGGAATCGGTTCCCGCCAAGCTTTCACGGTTGACTTGGCGATCGGGAACTGGCTGATCAGCCTGAAACTGAACGGACCCTTGGTTTGCTGGGGCAGCAGTGTCTTGTTTCTCAGACATTTTCTTGCTCTTCGACAAGAGAGATTTCTATGAGTAATAGCAGGGGGATGAGTTGGGGGTGGAAAGGGATGGCAACTCTATGGATATGAGATAACAATTGCAGATGACATTTGAACGGCCAGGGATTTCGCTTATATAAGGGTTTGGGTGCGAATGACGTTAGAAAACATGGATGTCCTTTCATGGCAGCATCCAGTATTGAACTGATCTTGAATCTGCCATATTGGTGATCTGTAACATGAGTGGAGAGAGCCTGCTAAAATTTCAGCCGCCATACTCGGCGGATCATGGATGATACCTGTGCGACGCTGTGTAACTGTACTAGAGCAAAATCAATGCTCCCAATCCATCCATAATATCTGAGGGTTTATCCATTTCGCTGGTAAGCCTCATGAATTCGGAAGGGCAATGGGTATTTTCGGTTCCACCCATGGCAGGGGGGGGTCGAAGCGAGATGGCCATCCGCCCTCTTCGGGGAAAATCGATTACAGTGGTGGATGGATTCAATTCCCTCGTGCCGACCTTTTCTTGGATGCCACCGAACAAAAGGAGACGCATGTTTGTAATAAATTTGGAGGTGTAACTGCGTAATGCCCATGGCATCATTCCCAAATTTGGCCCTTGTCCCACCTTAATTCGAATTGCTGACCACGCATATGGTATATGAATCTTCGAAATGTCATTTTTGGAACCATCTGCCACATATGACACTTTCCGACCAAATCCCATCCATTCTTCGCAGGATTAAGGTGATTCTATAAGAAATATGTTAAAGTTAAGGTTAGTTTAAGGAAGCTTTAAGAATCTCCATGTGGTTGCCTGACTAATGTACTTCAACTTTATCATCGACATTCCATTTAGCCGTTGGGTGATATTTTAGCCATCCCGCAAAATTACATCCTCGGCCCTCATCCACCACTGCTCCCTGGCCCACCACAAGCAAGGCCTACTTGATAATGAGGTTGGCTGGCCATTGTTGCAGGGGCTCTCTGTGGCGGTCTTCCTCTCCCTCTCTCCCTCCCTCTTATCACAACAACAATCTGACTGGATGAGCCAATAAAAGCGGATTCGTCCTATTAACAGCTTGGCTGTCAAGACCGATTCCCATGGCTATTCGAGAATAAAGAGACCAATTAAGTAGCTGGCAATCCAGACACGGATCATTCTCATGATTGCCAAAAGGGATTTAGCTCCAGGAACAACCAAGTCAAACATGTCAAAAGAGCCCATTTTCACGATGCTCCCACCCAGCCCCTCGCGATTCGCAGAAAGCATCTCGGTGAATCTCCATTAGCACCTCCGTTTCCTCCGTTCAGAGGTCAGTGCTGCTGTTATGGTATTCACTGATTTGGCCGGCCGCACCATATCTGGTCCTGACAGTGTTAAAACGCACTACCCGATTTGGCAGAATTCTTGCTAAACAGATCCCATCATCCTGCCATATTTGGGAGATGAGCTATAGGTCTGAGTCCATGGGTTATTTATTTATGCGCTGATAAATGGATTTCTTGATTTCTCACCATCCTGACGATCATTGGTGGTCAGGAGACGAGGGGCCTTCATTGATGGGATGATTTGGCGCTTGGGTGACGTTTTTGGAGCATTCGGTGAATTACCATGAAATCATAGACTGGTGGTGGATTTGGGTAAGGATTACGTAGATTTTGGGGCCTTCTTGGGGGGTTTTACCCAACCTCTCCACCAGCTGTCTCCAAGTAACCACCATGTGCAGGCTATGAGCTGTAGGCATCGACTCAGATTTCCGGTATAAGGCTTTATGACATGTTCTTGAGTAGTGACTTCTGCTCTCCCGGGAAATTACTGGAAAGGGAATGTAGCGGTACCTCAAATTGATTGGGGTGATAGATTCGACAGATATGCATCCAATCCTTCCAAATCTTTTGTAATCGATGATCGGGGTATTTGAGATGTATTGTTGTTGGTAGTAGTAGAAGGGTGATGAAAGCAGCGTAGCACACCTCATAATCAATTTATTGTTTGGGAATACAGATCGGCCTCTGTCCCATTACACAACCATGGGCGGACAACTGTTGTATTTCCTGGTGATTTTTGTTTTGGAATGCCGAAATTTCCGAGGTAATCTCGTTGACCTCCCAATGACAACAGTGCTTTCGACCACATCACACTCAATGTACTTTCCATAGCATTTCATCATTTTGGCTAATTGTTAAGCAACCAATAGGAACATTTAATATCGCGAAAATTACCTCAATTCCTGTGTGCTCCCTACATCCATAGAGAATCTCCTTTTCACAATTCCAAGTCCATGTCCTCCAACAGAACTAATACAATATTTCATGTTGGTATTGATTGACATATACTGGTCATTTTGCTCAAGTTAACAGTTATATCTAGGTATTTTCACCATTGTACTTTCTTACTCAATGGTGCTCCTTTAGTAAGATATTAAAATACTCAAACTGCTAATATATTCATACTTGCTGCTTTACCAGCAAGATGATTGGTGGATTCTGGATGCTGTTGCTTCTCCTGGACACTCCTGTATAGTCTACTATGTAAATCAATCTATGGAATATGCTAGTAAAGCCTAAGCTAGGTGATTGCACATGAATAACTGCCAACCATGAAAATCTCATGCTCCTCTCTCTGGCTTGAGTGGGCTTTATTCTTGAACTCTTCCAACTACCTGACTTTCCTTTGCCAAATCTTTAGAGCTCTCAGCCTTGCATAAAATATAATTTCTTATGAAAAATCCCAGATTTGGAATTCATTGGACTTTTGGCTGGTATTCTGCTGGCATTTTGCTGGTATTCAGTTGGTGTTTCTGCTGCAAATCTTCAGTTGTAATTTGATGGAAGTGATGAGCAACCAATTACCAAATCTGGTATGAATGCTAGTTGACCTTGTATTCCTGCACAAAGGATGTCTACTTGACTGCTGTTATGCTAGTACCTTAGACAGTGAGAGTTGCCACTTTTGGAAAAGCTGGAATTCAGCTGATTTTATGATTGTACTCTACTGGCCTTCTGCTAATTTTTTTCTTTGGGATCTGGAGGAAGCTATTGGTCTTTTACTGTGTGACCCTTCCTTGTTTGCCTTTGGCAGCTTCTGCTACATGTTAGATGTCTTGGCATATCAATGATGGGTCAAACTCCATTGGCTTACTTAAGTTCAAGAAGTTGTTGATGAAAATGTCATGCATACTCTGCCAGGACAGCAGTTCCTTATAGTTCCAAGTTATGCTGACCTTTAAACACCTGAATGAAAGTGCTCTTACAGCCTCTGGAATGTTAGCTTGCTGACTATCATTGAACTTAGTGGCTTCTTGCGTCTCCAATAACTTTTGATTTTTTGGCTAAAGCATATATACTACAAGCTTCCTTCTTACACTTTGATGAGATTTTTGGGCTTCACTATCAAGTCCTACTATTATATTTTAGAATCTGAAAATGCTCATTTGCTGCTATGTTGGGAAATGGCTCAAATCTGGTTCATACTGCTGAGCCCCTAGAGTTCATTCTTTATAGAACAGACAACACATTTGCAACTTGGAATACTGACTGCCTTGTAAAAAATGATATGATATCATGGGTTAATTCATTTTTAATCAGCCATCAGGATCTTGTAATGAGAGCATTAACATATTTGCAGCTTGGAATTCTAGATCCTATTGGCAAGATTTTGGTGGGAATGCCATATTGTTTTGCAGTCTAGACTGCAAAGTATAGTACTGAACATAACAGTATTCTGATGGTCTCATAATATGTTTCTATTGGTAGCCACTGCCTTGGCCACAAATACCTTGTGAACATCCACAATATACTTCAAAGTACTCCCTATGAAAAATAATATGGACCCATTGGTGAATACAATCCAAATCAGCCATCAGGATCCTGTTTAGAGACCATCATAATACTGGCAGCTTGGAATTAGTGACCCTCTTGACAATCTTATGATGGGATCACAATGGCATTTTACTAATTTGACTACCAAATAAAGGGATAAAACATGACAAGATTTGATTGGTGCTGTGACAATAATTGCATGGTATTGTTGCAGCCTTATTGTGCTCTACAACTATTTTAAAGGGATTCAACTGGCCAGGACATCCAATTACCTTATATGGCAAGAAACTTGGCAGTATTCTGACGGCCTCACAGCAAGACTCTAATGGCATTGTATTGGCAGTATCATGGCCTACAGCTGATTCTGTATAATGCTACAGTACCAATTTACCAAATAGTATTTCCTTTTTCTACCTCCCCTTGTGCAGTTCATACATTCTATTGTAGAATCACCCCTCTTTATTTGCTTGCCCACTACTACCTTTGGTATTCCACATATAGTTTGAACCAAAGAAAACTATGGCCTCCTGCTTACTAGCATCTACAAATGTGCATACCTGCTGCAATTGAAATACTTCTATCACCTTGACTTTACAGCTTTTTAGTATGATACTTGCAAAGTTGCCATATGTGGGTTATTTCTGACTGTACTTTGTGCAAGGGAGAGCTTGTAGGTCAAGTCAGTACCACTTGGTTCAGAATAGCTTCTGATAGAAGGTAGCAAGGTAATAAAGACTTGCATTTATTTTGTCCAAATCCTCTTGTCCTTTGACTTGGTTCAATTAAATAGGTATATATATATCACTTGGGGGGGCTTAGATAATTGACAATGTGTTATAAAATAGGGGTGTGAACACCTTCCTGTTATGGTAAGTGTTCTAAATAGATAAGGGCAGGGATAGGGGGAGGGCACATGGGGGAATCATAGGGAGGTTACTGGGGGACTTTGGGTAGGACTCTGGGGAGAACTCTTGGGCAAAGAGTGGGTTCTACAATTAGTACTCACACCATATACATTGTACTGCTGATAACATATACATCATGCAAACAAATGCCTGGTTGTTGCCACTTCTGTCATGAACACCTCCTGAATATCCACAGAGAACTTGTTGGTATTTAGCCAATATATTCCTTCTCCCTACTGGATTCTAGTCCCCCTTATACGTGTGCCCTGGCATTTGCTTGTGTGAGTTCCATATTGAATGGCATATAAGTTGGCTTGTGACCAAGAGAAATCCAGCATACCTTGGTGGAGTTTTCCTAATAGAAATTAGTTGCTTGTTGCACCCAACCCAACTTGCATTACTTAACTGATTACCCACACATTGGGGCTGCTTAGCTTCTTAATGCCATAGGCATAGGTGTCTCCATGTGCACATTTGTCCTCAGTATTTTCCAACTCTTCCTGGCTGTCCTCCATGTGCCAACTTATCACATCCATGATGGATTTGAAGGTAATATTCTTGGTGAGATTGGGATATGGTAGTATCTGCAACTTGACTTGCCTTCCAATATCCCAACACATCTGCTCCATAGGAAACTCCCAAAAGGTGAAGCAAGACCCAATATTCTCCACACACCGTGCAAGATGGAGTAGAGAATGGATACAGTAGCAGCAGAGATCTATGCAATCTGCTCTATGTTTGTAGTATAGCCACTCAAATCCTGTCACAAACTCCTTGTACAACAGCTGTAGATGTGTCAAGTTGGCATTGGTGATCCACTTCTGGATAAATATTCCAACAATGTCCACATATGACTCCCAATGCTTCCAATATACTCTTAGTAGGAATGGCTTCAGAATGCCACTTGAATAAATACATATCCAGGTCATCCGGTGTTTGCATTGGTATTGTTGCATAAGCATGTGAGTATTAATTGGAGCCATGAAAAGTACTTAGGGTAATCAATACTCTGCAATATCTTGCCAATTCTTTCAAATTTCTCTGATATCTTGAAGGGCTCATTGAGCTTGAAATGCCCCATGTACTACCTGGTCATCAGTATAGGGATATTGTTGAAAAGCAAATGTATTGCTCACAGTGGAAAGCTTTTGCTCCAATAGATACCCTCTATTGTAGGTATCTCCAGCTTCCAATTGATTTCATACTCTGACCAATGGCTTATAGCTTGCCAAATTTGCTGCAATTGCATGCTGACTTATGTATGCTCTCTCTGTGGAGAGATGATGTTCTTAGTGCTGGTGTTTGGGTAATAATGATGTGTGTGAGTTATGGAGTAAGTCCCCTGGATCTCACACATTTGACAGCAATACCATCCATTGTGCCTGGAAGAACCTGCTATCTTGCTGATGGCTGGGGTATCTGCAATGCAGATAATAATATGTGCTTTTACGTGACAGCCATTTACTGTTATCCTGCCAGATAGCATGCAAAATTCATCCAGCAATGGATAGAGATAGCTATCCAGGTTGAACAGTGATTTAGGCCCAGATACCAGTGAGACTACTATCAGATTATAGTTCTGATACTGGAAGATGGGCAGCAGATTCAGATTGATGAGAATCAGTGGCCAGCAGGATTTGCTAGTAGAGTATTTGCTTAATGAGAATCCACCAAGTGCTAAGGCAAAGGTATGGTCATACATACCTTCAAAGTAGCCCTTGCTTTTTAGCTGTTTGTAGTGTTTGCCATTAAATACATTGAATATGTTTGTGCTTGACTGATACTGAGTGTGGTATTGTATAGCTTTGCAATATCTGTTGGAATGCATCAGCTTTCTCAGATGGGGTATTACTGGAATATATCCAGAGAGTGAACAATGTTTTCCCTCAATGGAGTGGATTCCTGACAATTTGGACACATTGTAATGGTACCATTTTTGGATGTGAATGCCATGCAACTGTTAACACCTACTGGAATCAGGACAGTCTTTGGATCATATGTTGCCAGCCACATGACAGTTGTCCACTTGTACCATGTACATGGTAAGCTGCATCCCAAAATGCTTTTGGCAAGAAGTAGTGATAAATCCTCAAAGCCCCCATTACTGATATTAGTAGAGACATACCACTTCTCTAGCCACAACAATACATCATTCACCAGTAGATGGATTACTGGGCGCACTTGGATCCATAAAGTATCCTTGGCATTTGTTTCAATGGGTGCTGTCTCATTGCATATTGGGATTTGACCAGGCTCATGTATGGCACTGTTGTTAGGGGAGATATGCTCACAATCCATCAGTGAGCCTTTTTTGTCAGAGCTATCACTCTGCATGCCATATTTAGAAGGCTGAGGTGAGCCTAAAGGCATCATAAACTCACCTGACTCAGTTTGTGCATGATGACAAAGATGACCAGGTGGCAATATAGAAGTATCAAACAGCTAGCAAGAAAATGTTGGTACAGTAGTAGCCAATGAATGGCCAAATATGACTTATGTGGCAAATCCTTGTAATACTTACTATGCTTTCTGCATGCTTTATGGCTGTGAGGCTTGCCACAATAGCCACATGGTCTTTATTCTCTTTTCTTACAGCATTGAGTCAAAGTAGTCTTGTCCATGGGGCAAACAGTTTGACCTTCAACAACGTAATGCAATATACCACTTTTTGGTCAATGCCCATGTGAATTTTAGACAGTTTTGTATTTGAGACATTGCACCTACATGAATGTAAGATTCAATGATGACCTGCCATAGTAAGCATTAAAATAAAGTTGTGGCACCACATACACATGTATATGTAACACTATTTCCCTTTGGTTTGACTTGCTTCCATATATATACCACCAAAGAATCAAGCAAAGTTGTCTGCTTCCCAACCAAACCCCACCTCTGACAGTAGCAGAAGCACAGTTGGACAGTAGCTTGCTTTGACATTCATTGAAACAAGTGGGGCTACATCCAAAAAAGGCCATGTCAACAGTGTGCCTTGCACTTTTGATCCTGGACACTCTATCACTTCATACATATGGGTACATTGATTGGCTGTTGCCTCTCTTTTACACTCCTTACTTCCTGACTCAACTGTTTCTCTTACTTTTCATGCATACAAGTTGATTTAGTTTTGTTGAAACCTCAGTTGTACTTCAATTGCTTACTATATGGACCTATACAAGTCCCTATACCTTACTTTAATGTAAGCCTAACCCCACACTCAACTTGTAACTCCATTAAAATCCACCATTTAATCTACATTTCTGCTCTGTTGCTCTGTTTCCATGACTTTGGCAAGAGTTCCATGGCATTATGCTACTGCTATT
>MCFE01001183.1:0-14267 GCA_002104905.1 Basidiobolus meristosporus CBS 931.73 | reverse complement strand
TGAGTCTTGTCATCCTTAATAGTCCAAATGGTGTCTGTAGTGCAAACATATCTCTTGATGTCTCATCAAGGGGAATCTGGTCATATCCTGAGTAGAGATCGTATGTTGAGTAGATGGAGTGGCCACTAAAGCTTTCTGCAAAGTCATCAATAGATGGAGGTATAGCAGCATCTCTGATAGTGACAGCATTTGCAGGTTGCATGTCTTGAATGAATCGGAGCTTTCCATTCTTCTTTTTTGGTTACAAACCATCTGTTAGCATAGGGTCCATGGCAAGGTTCTAGGATACCAGCTTCTATCTTCTTCTTAAGTAGGTCATGCACATCAGCTTGGAGTCCTCTGGGCAGTGGGTAAGGCTTAAATGACCAGGGTGTGTGGGGCACTGTATGAATCTTGATGGGTTTTTCAACCGATGTCTTTAAGAGTCCCATCTCCTTGTCATTATATGAGAAGACCTTATCATGCCTTTTCAAGGTCTCCTTAAATAATAGTATCTCCTCTGGTGTAAGGTTTCCATCACCAATGATAAGTTGCTTAAGTCTCTCAGGTGTAAGTTGTGTATCATCTGGTGTTTCTTCTGGTGGTCTAATGTAATCAGCAGGTCGGGATCCATCAGTCAAAGGTGTAAGTGATGGTCTAATCTTCTGTTCTACTGTCTTGTATTTTGTTTGAACCATAGCTGTTTGCTCCTGTATACCTAATGAGCAGCTCCAAATGTTGGGGTGTATATTGTCAGGCTCTTCATCTTCTTCCATAACAAGATGTGCCTTCTGGCAAGCAGTAAGTGTCCTCTTATTGTTGGGTGTTACACCACAGAAGGTTGACTGTAGTCCTGGATTGGATCCTTGTATGGTGTACCATACTGACCCATCGGAATAGTTGGTAGTTGTAGCCTTAGTACTGGTTTCCCATGGTCTACCTAGCAGTAGGTCAAAGTTTGCCTTCTGGCAGATGAAGAGGGGAAGCCAGACCTTGATTCCTTGTACCTCAATAGGAAACTTGTGTACTACACCATAGAGTGGACTAGATCCTGAGTTTGCATCGGTCATGTTCCATCCAATATCTCTATCAACAGGCAGTACCTCCTTGCTTTTAAGTGTCTTCCAGAAGTCTAGCGGCATAACACAAATCTCTGAGCCACTGTCAATATGGCAGTCAACAGGGTCATCATATATATACCCTTTCACCACAGCAGTTGCAACTGAGTAGAAGGTCTTATATTCAGTAGTGTTGTCATCCTTTTGGTGGTCTTCATGGTTTGTCTGAATTATATGAGTGTCCATATGTTCAACAGCTTGTCGTCTTGTTCTAAGCTGCTCATCAAAGGTCTTCCTAACAGATGGGGATACACTCATGATTTCTCCAACCGACAAAGTGAGGTTCTGCTTCAGCAGCTTCTCAGTAATCAGTTGAGGGCTTGAGTAGCTTGTTATCTTTGAGGTCATCTGAAAGTGAGGCAATGGATCTTGGGTGGGCAGCATACTAGGCCTCTTGTCAATAACAACTTCAGGTTCTTCAAATCGTGGTCTTCTAAGGATGGGTTTGGCAGGTTCTTCAGGGAGGTGTCTTTTGGTAGCAAAGGCATCAACTTCATATTGTCTGTTGTCAGAGCTGCTTGGATTCACTTTATGAGTCCCAATAGGGGCATCAACAGTAATCTTTCTGGTTGCTGAGTCAGATTTCTGGAAAAGGGCTCTCATCCCTCCTCTTTGGAAATTAGTGGGAATCCTTCTTCCTTCCTTGTCAGCAAGCATTCCATCAGCATCAAACTGTACTGCTCCTTCTCTGAGTAGCTGGCTAAGCTCTGAGCATTCTCGTCTGGCATGCTGAGTAGAGTCACACCAGATGCAGTGCCTGGGCAAACGTCTTTGTCCCTCAGTAGCAACCTCAGCTGAGCCATTAATCTTGAGGGCTAGCTTTTGTAGCTGTTCAGCAAGTTGGTCAATTCTGTTGGTAGTGTAGGTCTGATTGTCAGCAGCAGCACTCCTTGGCTCCTTGGTTGACTGGTCTGGCAGATTAGATGTCAGGAGTCTCATAAAGGTAGAAGTTTGCTTTGCCTCTAGGAGAACACGTTTCATCTCTGCAAAGCTAGGAATGCCAGACTTGTCATCCTTGGCTGCATATAAGTCAACTTTCCTTGCCAAGTCCTGGGGAAGCCCTTGTGCAAGGTAAAGTGTCATGGTAAACTCAGTTATAGCCTGGGACTCTAGGAGTGGCTTGGCCATATCTTCATACTGTTGAATGAACTCTTCAAGTGGTAGCTTGGAAAGTCCAGTTCTTCCAAAGTGCCTGAGATCTTCAATTCCATAGTATATCTGGGGTCTACCATACTCAGTCTGTAGGTAGGTCTTCATTAAGGCCCAGTCAGTGAGAATGTCTCCTTGTCTGAGAAGCTTAGTGGTAATATCATCGGTGCAGTAGTAGGGGAAGTCTTCAGCCATTTCTTGTTCAGATAGACTGCACATCTTGCAGAGCTTCTCCCATTTGAATATGAAGCTTTCCACATTCTTTCCATCAAACTGTGGGGCTCCATGTGAGAGTGGTAATGGCATAGAGTTCATGTTGGGCAGGTAGGTTGGTGTTGTAATCTTTGTAATATCGGTAGTCTCTTTTCAATAGGTGGATAACAGCTCAAATCTTCAGGTAAATCTTGTTGGGTCCTAGGGAGCTTGTATGAACCCCCCACGTTGGGTGCCAATTCTGTGGTGGTGTATAGGTCCAAGGGAGAGATACATCCAACACTTCTCAAGTGTTTTGTGTGTGGGGTGTTCACTGGGTGCAATAACCTCTGGCAAAAGCTTGCTAGGAATACTTGGGTTCTGTCTCTAATCTAATGTGAAGGGGGATAAAGCCACAAGCTTGTCAAGGGAAAACTATTGAGCTACAATCCCCAACTTAGTTGGCGTCTTAACAAAAGTATGTGCTGGGTTCAGCGTCCTTTGAGATGACAATGTACTAAAGCTTCCAAAGTCAAAACAACTGTAAACTCCACCAGCAGGGACTTGATAAGAATGCAGCTGTGGTCAATAGTTACAAAGACAGAAAAGTATCTTTGCCTGTACAAGAACAAACTTGGGAAAGAATCAAATATAATAAAAGATACCTACTCTGAGTATTCCTCACAAGTAGTGCCTCCAAGGTCAGTTGGCTGTCAGCGCGGTTTCCTGGGAGTGTCCTGTGGTCTAGGGTTGGAAGTTCAGGTAGCAGCAGGTAGCAGTGATCACACTAATCAACAAGTTGGTATATTGATAAAAGGGATGATGATTTATTGTTGAGGGATAGCCTCCCTTATATACTTTTCTTCACTAGCTAAGTGATTACTAATCATGGTGTTCCAGAAGGTTCTGGAGTTCAATAGAAATCTTAATGACATCAGAATGACCTAAGAATGTTCTAAGTAGGTGCCGGAAGGTTCTAAGAGGCACAGCACATCCAACCAATCAGGAATCAGTATTCTGAAACCTGTGTAACATGGGGATACCATATATGGTATGGAAATGGTAGGGATGGTGTCACGGGTTGATCATGTGTCACGGGTACTGGCGCGGGTACTTGCCTAATATAGAAGCACTTGTAACTAGTAATCTTACATAAAGTGAGGGGTAACTTATGCAATAAGGTAAGCAGGTGTGATAGTCAACCAGCTTATGGGATAGTACTGATTGGGTAAGACAAATGGGATAAAACTAAAATGAGTGTAGTAGGGATATAGGGAAGTAGAAAATATGGGAATGAGCACATCTGTCAGTGGGTGTCACTGTCACCCCACTACAGCGCTAATAAGAAGGAAGAAGAAAATGCTTTAATAAGCAATGATAACCAACAAAGGAGGTACCCAAGACCCCACAAAGGCAACAGCAACCTTTTTGTAATTACTGCAAAAGGAAAGGACACCCATCAGACCAGTGTCTCAAAAAGAAAGATAATCAACAAAAGAAGCCTGAATATGGAAATGCTGCAACAACTGAAGATAGACTATTCATATCTGCACTAAATATGACCACAAACAAGGATTCTCAGATGTGGTATATTGACTCTGGAGCTTCCCACACTTTACACACCAACAATAACTTTTTACCCAATATCAAGAAATTCCAATTAAGTAGGTTTTCATGGGTGACAATAGAACACTTGATGCAGTGGGAGAAGGAACTATCCAAGTAAACCTTAGAAGCAGAGAAGGAAGCCATACACTGACCTTTAAAGAAGTACTCTATGTACCAGAAATAGCCAAGAACCTACTATCTGTAAGCAAGGCCACAGCAGAAGGACTCAGTTTCAGTTTTGACAATTCTGGATGCAGGATCACTGATCAAAGTAGTGCCCATATTGCTTTGGGCATCAGAGATCAGAATATATACAAGTTGACTTATATTCCATCATATCTGGAAGCCAATATAAGTAACTTAAATGAAGAAACACCAATGCTTTGGCACAGGAGATTTGGACACATCAATTTTGATTATTTGCGTAAAATGGTCAAATATCAGCTAATTTCTGGAGTGAAAATTGATCCCCCAGCTAATTTGGAGCACTGTGAAGCCTGCATATATGGGAAACAAGCCAGACAACCATTCAAGAGCTCTGGGCTAATCAAAACTAAGAAAAAATTAGATCTAATTCACTCAGATCTGTGTGGACCTATGCAAAATATATCCTTAGTCTGAATGAAGTATTTAATCACTTTTATTGATGATTGTACAAGATATACATGGGTCTACTTCATGGAGAGAAAGGAAGAAGCTCTGTCTAAGTTCAGGGAGTTTAAAGCCATGGTGGAGAGAGAAACTGGTGAAAAAACCAAGAAAATAGGCTCTGACAATGGTGGAGAATATACCTCAAAACTCTTCATCCACTTCTGCAAAATTCATGGGATAAAGCAAGAGACTACTGTAGCATACTCCCCACAGCAAAATGGAGTAGCATAACAAGCTAACAGATCAATAATGGATATGGCAAGATCTATGATCCATGATCAAAAATTATCCTATGATTTTTGGGCAGATTCAGTTGCCACTGCTGTATACCTTAAGAATAGGAGTTATAACAGAATACTTTGTGATTCTACTCCATTTGAAGCATGGCATGGATACAGACCAAGTGCAGAACATCTAAGAATATTTGGGTTTACAGCATATGCCAAAAAACTGGCCAGAAACCAGTCAAAATTTGAGCCAAAAAGTGTAAAATTCATATTTTTGGGCTACTGCAATGAGAGTAAGGCATACAGACTCTACAATACCAAAGCAAAGAAGGTGATCAAGTCCAGGGATGTGTTGTTTGATGAAAATTCAAAATTTTCATAAAAAATGACATCAGATGATGACAAAAATTTGATCTCAAGTCCACCAATTGTCAGGATTGAATCAGAGCAAAACAATGAAAATTTTTTCACTCCAAAGGACTCTACAACCGTGGTTCAGCCAAAATCAGTGCCCAGGAATATCCCAGAAGTGATCATTCCAGTATCAAATGCCTGGAGATCCAATTGGACAAGAAATAGCCCAAATTACTATATCAATGAGGGTACAAACTTAGCCTATGCCTATTCAGTCCATGTTGATGAACCCCAGACTGTAAAAGTGGCCCTAAATAGCCCTCAGACCAAGTTTTGGAGATCTGCAATGACTGAGGAATATCAGGCACTGATGGAAAATCACACTTGGGACTTAGTCAAATTAACAATCAACCAAAAATCAACTGGATGCAGATAGGACTTCAAGACAAAATACAAAGCTGATGGTACAATTGAAAGATACAAAGCAAGACTTGTAGCCAAAGGATACTCTCAAACAAAAGGACTTGACTATACTGAGACCTTTGCACCGGTAGCCAAGTTTAATTCCATTAGATTAATATTGGCTCTTGCAGCCAAATATAAGTTTTTTATTCATCAAATGGATGTAAAAACTGCATTTTGAATGGATAACTTGATGAGGATGTGTATATGGACCAGTCTGATGGGTTTGTTGACCAAGATAACCCCCATTTGGTCTGCAAGCTTAAAAAGTCACTATATGGTCTCAAACAATCACCAAGAGCCTGGAATTGCAAGATAGATTCTTATTTGGAATCTTTGAGTTTCAAAAGAAGTTATGCTTACTATAGTATATACTCTAATCCAGATAGAGCAAATCCAGTCCTATTAGCTCTATATGTGGATGATCTTATTATAGCCGCCAATAACCTAGAAACATTGGAAGAGACTAAATCCAGCCTATCTAAGGAGTTCAAGATGTCTGATTTAGGAGAACTTAGTTACTACTTAGGGATTAAGTTCTCCATAGACAGAAGTACCCAGACTATTACCCTAAGCCAATCCAAGTATATTCAAGATATACTAAAGAAGTACAAAATGGAAGACTGTAAACCAGCAGCTACCCCAATGGAGACAAACCTTAAGTTGGTCAAAACTCAACCAAATCAAGAGAGCTTGGTGCCATCTGAAAGCCCTGACTTTCCTTACCAATTTAAGGTCGGCAGTCTGATGTATATCATGCTTGGAACACGTCCAGATATCTCATATTCAGTGAGAGTTGTCAGCCAACATAATCAGAACTATGGATCTGATCATATTGCAGCAGTCAAGCGGATTTTTAGATACCTAAAAGGAACTGCTGATATCTGCTTAAGATACGCTTATAAGGACTCAGAACAAGATCTTGTGGGATACTCTGATGCAGATTGGGGAAGAAATTTAGAAGACAGAAGATCCACAACAGGATACACCTTTCTTTACTGTAAAGGAGCAATTTCATGGAATTCAAGAAAGCAACCAACCATAGCACTTTCTGTGGGTTATTACTGACTGTACTTGGTGAGTGGGAGAGCTTGTAGGTCAAGTCAGTACCACTTGGTTCAGAATAGCTTCCAATAGAAGGTAGCAAGGTAATAAAGACTTCTGTTTATTTTGTCCAAATCTTGTTGTTCTTCCTGGTTCAATTGGGTAGATATATATATCACTTGGGGGGGCTTAGACAATAGACAATGTGTTATAAAATAGGGGTGTGAACACCTTCCTGTTATGGTAAGTGTTCTAACTAGATAAGGGCAGGGATAGGAGGGGAGGATGCGTGGGGGAATCATAGGGAGGGTACTGGAGGACTTTGGGTAGGACTCTGGAGGGAACTCTTGGGAGAACTCTTGGGCAAAGAGTGGGTACTACATTGAGTACTCACATATCCCGGGGGTTAAGTGGGAGCTTTGTCCTTGAAGTTCTTTGACTAACTCGCTTCTCCAGGATCGATTTTGTTTACGGAGCATCTTGGTTCTTGCTAGTGGGAGGGGTATTGCCAGTTTTAGGTGAACTGTTTCCTTTGGCGCTTTCCATATGCATTCTTTTGTTCTCCCCTTTGGGCAAACTCCCTTGCGAATATTATTTGTACCTATATCGACTAAAATCTCCTCTAATAAACATCGAATGTATCCCGTGTCTTCCTCTATCCTTGTCCTGGTAATCGTTTAATCACACTTTGGTCTCAGTGATGATCGGTGGATCATCATGAAACGGTTTCAAATGGGCTGGCGCTACGTTGCTGATTGTCTTATTATTCAGGGTGATGGTGTACTTTGGTCCGTGGTCCGAACTGATAACAGTGCATGGGCCAATCCATCGGGGTGTAAATCGTGGGCGGAACTTGAGGCCTGCAACAGTTTGGTTGTACCACACCTTATCGCCTGGTTTCTACTTTCGTCTCGTTAGTTTCTCATTTTTGGGTGGAGGGGGAAGGTGCTTGTCGACATTTTCAAATACTTTTATGTATAGGTGGGCAATACAGTGTATCAACCTTTCTATATAGTCGTTATGTGTTGTCAGGGGGACACCTTCCATCGTCAATCCAGCTTCCTCCCGCCACTTGGGTCTTCGTCCATATAGGATTTCATATGGGGAGAAACCCGTCGTTTTATTTGGTGTGGTGCGCATTGCTAGGAGTGTCAGTGGGAGCAGCTCGGCCCATGATTGGGGAAGTTCCCAGTGAAGCTTCTCCAGTATGCGGCAACACATCTGGTTCATCCTCTTGGTTAATCCGTTAGTCTGGGGGTGATACGCAGCCGTGAAGACTTGTTTCATGCCCATCATTTTGCACAGGTGGGCCACGGTGTTGTTCAGGAAGGAACCACCATTGTCGGACAGGAGTATCTGAGGATATCCGTGTCGGCAGATGAGGTGTTCTAGAATGAATTGGGCGGTTGTCTTCTGATCTTTATTGCGGATGGCTTGGGCTTCTACCCACTTTGAGAAATAATTGGTAGCAATTATTATGTATCGTTCTCCTTTCTTTGTTTTCATAAAGGGGCCAACAAAGTCAATCCCTACTTGGTGGAAGGGCAGGTCAACCGGTATTGGTGTGGTTGTCCCTATCTTCTGACTCCGGTTGAATCTTTCGCAAGTGGTGCATCTTCGTAACGTATTTGTAACGTTGGTCATCATTTTTTGCCAATAAAACGTTTTTCTTAACATCTTATATGTTGTTAGGGGGTTAGCGTGTCCTAATGACATATGTCTTTCTCATATGATTTCTTCACGGGCTGCTAGTGAGGGTACCTCGGCTCTGGACTGTCCTTGGAGGAACCATAGTCGATTTTCTTGTACTTCGTACTGACACCATTTCCTTCAAAATTCTCTCTTCTGTTTGTTTGTAACAACGTGTTTGGGATACCTCCCTTTCTTTTTAAAGCAGATTATGTCCTCGTACTCATCACTGACACGTATTTGGCAAACGGGATAGCGACTGAGGAAGTCTGCGTCCTGGTGTTTCTTGCCAGCGCGGTGAATTATTTCAAAGTTGTATTGCTGTAGTCGTAGGGCCCAACGTGCTAGTTGGCCGGTAAAGTCTTTAGTTTTCATCAGCCAGACCAGTGCGCTGTGGTCCGTTACTATCGTGAATCAGCAACCATGTATGTATGTATGGAATTGTTTAATTGAATAAACAACAGCCAGACATTCTATCTTGGTAACGGGGTAGTGGCGTTCGTGTTTGTTTAGCAAACGGCTCACGTAACCGATCGGGTGGAATTTGCCGGGTTGGTGGTATTGTCCCAGTACGGCGCCTATACCGGTGAGGCTTCCATCACAGTTAATAAAAAATCTTGCATCCCAATTGGGAAATCGTAACACTGGCGGTGACGTCAGGGAATGTTTCAGCTGATCGAATGCTCTCTTTTGAGGCTCCGACCATACAAAACACTGGCCCTTTTGCGTCAATTCGTATAGGGGGGCTGCTATCGTCGCAAAGTTTTTGACAAAGTGGCAATAGTAGCCAGCTAATCCTAGGAATCCCAACACTGCATTAATGTCCTTTGGTGCAGGTGCATTTTGAACGGCTTTCAGGAGTGACGTAGATGGGTATATTCCATCTGCCAAGATCTCGTGGCCCAGGAACAACAATTTTGTATACAGGAAATGGCACTTCTTGGGATGTAGTTTGAGTTGGTTCTCAAGGAGGGATGTCAGGATACGTTGCACGTCGTGTATATGTTCTTCTACATTGGGGGAATATATCGTGATGTCGTCCAGATACACAAGGGCGCATTCCCATTGTAGATTTCCTAGCACCTTGTTGATCATCCTTTGGAACGTAGCGGGGGCATTGCACAAGCCAAAGGGTAGTCGGTTCCATTTGTATAATCCAAACAATGTTATAAAAGCGGTTTTGGGTCGATCTTCCAGGGCTACTTCTACTTGCCAATACCCGGAGATTAAGTCAAGAGAGCTAAAATATTTAGCTCCAATTAATCTGTCCAAGAGGTTGTCTATTTGCGGTAGCGGATACACGTCCTTCCGGGTGACGGCGTTCAATTTCCGGTAGTCAATGCAAAAGCGTCGCTTTCCGTCTTTCTTTGGGACTATCACTACGGGGGAGGCCCACGGAGACTGGCTCTCTGTAATGATGTCGTCTTTTAATAAAGTTTCAATTGTCTCTTTGATATAGTCTGTGTCAATTTTTGAATTCCTATAGGCTTTTTGCTTGATGGGGTATTTGTCGGCAAGGTGGATTTGGTGATATACCCCAGGTATATGACCAATTACTTGGTTCTTAGAGAATACTCGGGCAAGCGGATGTATTCCTTCTAGGAATTTGTCTTGTAACGTAGGTGGTAGACCGGGGTCCACATCTAGTTCGGGGAGTTCTTCTTCTGGTTCTTTGTTTGGAGGTGGTCCTTGGTTGTTTCCGTCGACTTCCTCTAAGTTTAACAATGGCACTCCTCTAGGCAATGTCACCGTGTGTTGCCCGTTGTTAACCACTAAGCATTTCAGGCTTTGCGTTTCAAATTTTGGTGGTATCCATACTTTAGGGATCAAGATTCCTTCCAGTTGCTTGGATGCTTTTGCTGCGGTTATCATTCTTCCACTTGTTGAATAAGCTATTGGTGTTTCTAATGAGATCACCGTCTCACTGGCGGGTGGTATTTTTATCACCTTTTGTGTGATGATCGGAGACTGCGACGGTTTCACCTCTTTGATTGTCACACTGTTGCTACACGCCTTGCTCTCATTGGTGATATGAATCAGTGGGATACTCTCAGTATCCCACCTGAGCTCAGATGCACAGTAAAGTATATCCATCTTATGTTGGATAACCCAACTCTCACCAATGAGTAAGTCGTTGGCTGCGATGGGTAGGACCACAACATCTTGGCGTATTATCAAGTTGCCTAGCCAAATGGGGCAATTAGGCACCACACCTACCGTTGTATCCAGTTGGTCATTCGCTAGCCGTACTTGAATGGTGTCGTTGGGGACTATATTTAGTTTTAGACGTTTTGCTAATGACTCTGACATGATCAACGTAGAGGATCCTGTGTCAATAAGGGCGAGAATCTCCTTATTCTCTATACGTACCTTTACATATGTACCTTTATTCGGTTTTTGCAGGACCGTCTGGTTGACATGGAGGGTTGTTATCTCCTTCAATCCCTCTATCAGTTCCTTGACTAGAGCCGGGGCCAGTCCCAGTAAATTGGTTATTGGGAGGGTTGCCTTGGTTTGCTCTAGTACCTTCATTATGGGGAATAGGCCATGGGAAGATGTGCTAGCGTTCTTCGTTCGCTTTAACACTTCTTCCCAAGGTTCATTCCGTACTTCTTCACCTAATTCCGCGCTCTTTCCTTTTGACGGAACCTCTACTACAGGTTCCTTTGCCTCCTCTCTAGAAGCATCATGTCGACGCTTCTTCTTCCGCACTTCGATTGTCCTGACCGGAGGGCTTAGATTGACTGAGTCCCGTTGGCCTCCTGGCAAGGGACTCTGTCTTTTGACGCCTTCTTCTCTTTTGTGTCCAGTACGGCTTCTCTTCCGTACTGTTTTTCACATTCATGGGCCCAGTGACCTACTTCTCCACACACATAACACGGATACTGTTGTCGCGGTCATTCCATCTGTTGGGTCAGGACTTGAACCTGGGCCTTTAGATCTACGACAGCTTCCCAGAGTTTATCACCTTCTTTGGGGACTTCTTGGACATTGTTGATCAAGAGTTCTTGGACCTTTCACCGTAATTCCTCTAACTCACGGTCTTTTGGGGAGGCAATTTTTCCTTTCTTACGCGGGATCCCTGTCCTTCAATCATTTGTATCACTATAGGGTAGCCCCCATAGCAAGATGACCCCTCGTACTTGTTTGACCAACTCTTGCAAAGTTTTACATCCCTGTTGTTCTTCGGACACCCTACGTCTTATTTTGTCATCTAAGCCCATGATGTAATACCTCATGAGCTGTTGTTTGGCAATTTTGTCCTTCGGGAGACATCGAACTTGTTGGAGAAACAGTTCAGTGTAGGCTTCATAGCTTTCACTGCTTTTCTTCCGCAAGGACAGTAGAAGGGCTTTGTTGTGGTATCCTTTGGCATACAGAAAGCGTGTCTTGTAGGCTTCTTCTAGTGCATCCCAGTTGTCTTTGACTGCGTCTTCCAACCCATAATGCCATTGCCATGCTGACCCTTCCATATGTCTTGCAAACTCTCTTACTTTCTTATTGTTGTCCCATCCTGCATCAACCGCAACTCTCTCAAACTTATCGAACCACTCAAGGGCTTTCTCTCTCTTCCCCTTGTATGTCTTTAGTTTGATTGTAGTAGTCATTACCTCACTTGTGCTTATTTCCGCAGAGACGGCACCAAATATGTGGGTTATTACTGACTGTACTTGGTGAGTGGGAGAGCTTGTAGGTCAAGTCAGTACCACTTGGTTCAGAATAGCTTCCGATAGAAGGTAGCAAGGTAATAAAGACTTCTGTTTATTTTGTCTGAATCTCGTTGTTCTTCCTGGTTCAATTGGGTAGATATATATATCACTTGGGGGGGCTTAGACAATAGACAATGTGTTATAAAATAGGGGTGTGAACACCTTCCTGTTATGGTAAGTGTTCTAACTAGATAAGGGCAGGGATAGGAGGGGAGGACGCGTGGGGGAATCATAGGGAGGGTACTGGAGGACTTTGGGTAGGACTCTGGAGGGAACTCTTGGGAGAACTCTTGGGTGAAGAGTGGGTACTACATTGAGTACTCACACTTTCTACCACAGAGGCAGAGTATATGGCAGCCTGTGAAGCTACAAAAGAAGCAATGTGGTTAAGAAAGCTTTTTACAGATATAGGCCTATGTCAAAAAATGCCTATTACTTTATTTCAAGATAATCAAGGATGTATATAATTAGGTAGAAATCCAACTTTTCATGCTAGAACCAAGCACATAGACACTAGATATCATTTTATACATGAAGCTATAGAGAATAACTTAGTTAGCTTAGTTTACTGTCCTACAGATGAAATGATTGCAGACATATTTACCAAACCATTAGCTAGAGACAAGTTTGAATATCTTAGGTCAAAATTAGGACTAGTCAGTATGAACATTTAGCTGAGTGGGAGTGTTGTAAAAATTTGTATTTCCACCTAAATACTCACCTAACTTAGTCACTTAGATCATCACCTTCAAATCCTAGAGAATACTGGCCAAATTCCTTGTTGGGATTTACTTAGAATATTTTCACCAAAATACCAGGTACCCAGAACATGAAAAATCTCAAAGTTGTCCAAACAGCCCCAAACTTTGCACACATGTTCTTGGGACCTTCCTTAGCCTATTCTATGTGTTTGTAATGCCAAGACCAGGTAAAAGTATAAATACTACTTTTACATTCAATAAATCATTAAGTGAAAACCACATAATCTACTTGTTCTCCAAATCACTTCCAATATCTCCAAGACTCTTACAACAAAGAAGCAATTTCATGGAACTCAAGAATGCAACCAACTGTAACACTTTCTACCACAGAGGCAGAGTACATGGCAGCCTGTAAAGCTACAAAAGAAGTAATGTGACTAAGAAAGCCTTTACAGATTTAGGCCTATGTCAAACAATGCCTATTACTTTATTTCAAGATAATCAAGCATGTATACAATTAGGTAGAAATCCAACTTCTCATGCTAGAACCAAGCACATAGACACTAGACATCATTTATATGTGAAGCTATAGAGAATAACTTAGTTAGCTTAGTTTACTGTCCTACAGATGAAATGATTGCAGACATATTTACCAAACCATTAGCTAGAGACAAGTTTGAATATCTTAGGTCAAAATTAGGACTAGTCAGTATGAACATTTAGCTGAGTGGGAGTGTTGTAAAAATTTGTATTTCCACCTAAATACTCACCTAACTTAGTCACTTAGATCATCACCTTCAAATCCTAGAGAATACTGACCAAATTCCTTGTTGGGATTTACTTGGAATATTTTCACCAAAATACCAGGTACCTCAAAGTTGTCCAAACAGCCCCAAACTTTGCACACATGTTCTAGGGACCTTCCTTAATCTATTCTATGTGATTGCTATGCCAAGACCATGTAAGAGTATTAATACTACTTTTACATTCAATAAATCATTAAGCAAAAACCACATAATCTACTTGTTCTCCCAATCACTTCCAATATCTCCAAGACTCTTGCAATTCAATTGTGTGTTCTTTTCTTTTGCAGTAGCCTTAAAACAGGTTGCTGTTGCCCTTAAAGGGAACTGAGTACCTTCTTTGTGGATTAGCATTGCTTATTAAGGCATTTTCTTCTTCCTTCTTTTTGGTGCTTGATTTTTCTAATTGTTCATCCAGGAGCCTTCTATATATACATTTCAAGATCAAATCTTTGGTTGTAGACTCTATGGCTGTGCAAGGCCCTGAAACTTATCTGTCAAGCTATTTAGGATGATAACCAGCACATTGTCATCAGTAGCTGGTAGGCCCACTGATTTTATGTCATCAGCCAACAGGGAA
>MCFE01001182.1:0-14268 GCA_002104905.1 Basidiobolus meristosporus CBS 931.73 | reverse complement strand
TAACCTAACCCTAACCTAACCCTAACCCTAACCCTAACCCTAACCCTAACCCTAACCCTAACCCTAACCCTAACCCTAACCCTAACCCTAACCCTAACCCTAACCTAACCCTAACCCTAACCCTAACCCTAACCCTAACCCTAACCCTAACCTAACCCTAACCCTAACCCTAACCCTAACCCTAACCCTAACCCTAACCCTAACCCTAACCCTAACCCTAACCCTAACCCTGATATTTGGCCAGTGATATCCATCAGAGTGTAGCTTCTTCATAAGTGTGTCAGCTCCAAAGTGGCCAAGTAAATGACTCCTCTGTATCAATGTTTTCCTTTGTTCTTCAGGTGGGACTTTCCAAGTTGCTGAATCCAGTTGAGGAATTATTTTGGAAGTTGTAGAGAGTTTACTGATTACATCAGTAATCACATGTCGCTCCCAAGGTGAAGTTGGAAAAAGTCTTGACAGGTGGTCAGGAAGGATGTTGAGAATTCCTGGGCGATGAATAACTGTATATTCATAATCAAGTAGAGTATCAAGCCAGTTGGTAAGCATTGGAGTCAGAGTCTTCTGAGTGTGGATATAGACAAGGGCTTGGTGGTCAGTGTACAAGGTAAAAGGATTACCCCATAGATACTGATGAAACTTCTTCAAGGCAAAGACTATGGCAAGTAGCTCCTTCTTGGTAGCAGAGTAGTTTCTCTCAGCAGGTTGTAGGGACCTGGCTTGGAAAGAGATCCAGTGAGGCGGATTTTGGTCTTCATCTTGATAGAGGACTGCCCCTAACCCAACATTAGATGCATCCGTAGCAACAACAAAGGGCTTAGCAAAGTCTGGGTAGGATAAGGTGGGTGCTTGTGGAAGCAGTTGGCAGAGTGACTCAAAGGCTTGGTCATGAGTCTTGTTCCAGGCTGAGGTGAGATCAGGGCTATGGCGTAATGCATCTAAAGGGGCACTCAATGAGGACATGAGTGGTATGTGTTCCCTGAAATAGTTGAATACTCCAAGATAATGTTGAAGTTGCTTGGCGCTAGTGGGTTTTGGCCATTCTGGGATATTGACCAGTTTGAAAGGATCTAATTGGTGGCCAGCTGGTGTGACTATAAATCCAAGTAGATTGATTTTGAGGCGGGCAAAACTGCATTTTTTAGCATTGAGAATCAGTCCAGCAGTTGTCAGTCTGTTGATTACATCAGTGACATGGGTTGCATGATCATCACGGTTAGTGGAAAATATGATGACATCATCAACAAATACCAATGCGTATGGTGCATTCTTGAGTATTATAGTCATGACTCTCTGAAACTTGCTGGTAAGTGTCTTTAGGCCAAAGGGAGCTCCCTGAAACATCCATTGCATATTATTCCAAGTGAAGGCAGTCTTATGCTGGTGATCAGGATGGATCTGGAATCGGTGATATGCGTCCTTCAGGTCCAACTTGGAGAATACTTTTGCTCCTGATAGTGCGGAAAAGATATCTTGGATTCTTGGAATTGGAAACTTGTCATCTTGGAGAAGCTTGTTCAGAGGTCTGGGGTCCAAACAGGGTCTCTTCAAGGTTAGATTTCCATCAGCATCTTTCTTTGGTGCAAGCGTCAAAGGGCTGTTGAATGTTGTGTTGACAGGGGCTTGAGTGATAATTCCATTGTCAGCCCATTTTTGGACTATCTCATCAACTAAGTGTTGACATGAATGCGGAATTGGGTATTGCCTCCTCCATGTTGACTCACCAGGTGGGGTCTCTAGTGTAACAATGGATTCTGGGATGGTGCAGAAGCTGTTCCTTGGAATGGCCTGATTTCTCTCTATGGCCGGCTGAATATCCAATTTGACTGATTGAGAATATTCTTGAAAAGTTGGGGTTAATTCTTCTTCTTCTGGTTGGGATGAGATAATTTCTGGGATTTGATCCATTATGAGTGGCTGAGATTTAGTGATTCCTGGATAGGAAACTGGTAGTCCGCCTATGTGAAAGCCAAGTTTGCTGAAGGTGTCCAGACCAATTACTACCTGAGGTCCATCTGGTATGTCAATCACTTCCATCTGATGGATTATGGTTACTGAGCCACAATGTATGTTGATTGGGTTGGTAATGCCAATTCTTGGGGCTGAGAGATCCTTAGCTGCAAGAATGATTTTTCCTGGACGTTTTTCTATCTCCAAATTGAGTTCTCTGACTACATTGGGTGATACAATAGAGTTGGATGATCCAGTATCCAGTAGTGCTACATATGATTGGCCATTGAGGGTGAGTGGCACTTCTATGGCTTTGAGCTGCGTGATTGGTTGCTTCTTTTCTTGAACAGTTGCAATTTTAGCCGGAAACTCAAAGAGGTTGTGATAATCTTGAACTGTAAGTTCTTCATATGCTTCTTCATACCCCATTGTATCATTGGCTGAATGATCATCAAGGATCTGGGTAATTTTGGCGGATGGTGTGGAGTTCTTCTCAGGACAGGCAGGTGATCTATGTCCCATATTTCCACATTTAAAGCACTTGTCATCAGCATATGGATTATCAGTTTTGGTGTTTTGCTGCTTTTCTGCGGTATTTCCTGACTTGTTTGACTGCTTGGTGATGCCTTTGCATTCACTGGTAGAATGATAGCATTTTCCATGAAGCTCACAGTGCTTGGTAGCAGTTGATTGCTTCTTGATCACATGACTGGTCTCTTTTCCGGCTGTTGTGGGATATTGGGTTGAGTTGCCTGAAGTCTGGCTAACAGCTGCAGTCAAGGTGATTGCCAGTGTACATATCTCTGAGATCTGGTCATAGGTACGTGCAGGGTTGCATGCTTTGACAATAGCAATATTGCTCTGTAGCTGGTGTGAAAAGTTTGAAAGAAAATGAGCAGTAAGCAATGGATTATCATCACTAACTCCAGCTAATCTCATTTGTCTTTGGAATCTATCACAGAAGTGTTGCACAGATTCACCTTTTTGCATTTTAGTTTTCCATAAGTCGCAGTTCAGATGTGCTTTCTTGAGAGGATCTTCAAAATGGCTGCAAAAGAGGTTTTGGGCAATTTTCCACGTACTATTGGAAGGAATGTTCACTTCAACCCAGTCAGCATCTTGCATTGTGAGACAGAGAGGCAGAAGTCTAGCCCAGTTGGTGTCAGGGTCTAGCTGGTGTGCAGCTAAGACGTGACTGAACTTGTAAAGAAACTCAGTTGGATTCTTGATGGCATTGGTGCCTTCAGCATAAACAGGCAAGGATCTTGGGACAACCACCAGGGCAGGTCTAGAAGGAGATGTAGATCTGAGGATTCAAAGGCATGACTTCTTGGTGGCTGATGCAGAGCAAGGCTTGGCGGATTTTCAATGCTGTCAATTACTATGGCAATATTCTCCAGTGCATCCTTAATTATTCCAATTTCATCTTGGTAACCGGATATAACTTCAAGGAGTTCATCTCTACGGTGATTATCCGATCTTGTTTTGGCAAGCTTTGAGTGCTCAAGCATCATGGTATTTCTTTCAAGCATGATGTTTTCAAGCTGTTCAGTAAGTTCTTCCTGATTTCTTCTGGCTCTTCCAACATGGAAAGGTTTGGATTGCTTGCTGCTGAGGACATCTTCTAATTGGCTGAATGTAATGGAATTCAACGAAAAAAATGTTGTATCCAAGAGAAAGTGTAATAAAACTTCTTGAATGGTTTAACTGAACCAAAGGGACAATTAAGTGCAGAATCTTAGAATTGTCAGAGAGTGGCGGAAATATTAGCAGAAAAATTCTGATCTAATATTGGTCTTGGATATAGCTGGGTTGGCTATAAAGACAATGATATTCGTTTGCTAGGCAGGCTAGGCTTGGTGTTCTTTGGAGTGCTAGATATACTAGGCTTGGATAGAAACTAGAACGGAATTGTTGGATTCTTATTTTTGCTGAGACAGAATCTTAATTTTGTTGAGACACACACTAAACCAAAAGGTTCAGTAAACTTTATTTATACTTTTCTGATCAAGTTGAATTAGTAAGCGCCAAGGGACTGGATTGATTGAGATAAATTTGGGTGTTCATAGGTGCATAAGATAAATGAAAATTACATCATCAATCAACTGATGTCTTGGCAACTGCACCGTGGTTGGATAGATCTCAGATGACTAATCACCTGGGAAGGCTTGGCAGATAGGTTGATAACGTAATGGCCATTTGAAAATTGATCAGGTGTGATAGCTAAAAATAGATTCTGAGGTGGGATAAAATAAACTGTAACTGGGAATTGTTATGTTTGGGTTAGGGAAAATCAGTTAGGGTACTAGATTTTCAAACGGAGTAAAATTGGCTAAGTTTTAAATGTTGATGCACAACACTGCCCACCTGCAGAAAGGTGTTTGAGCTTCTGCTTGCTTAGGAGCTGTACTCTGACTCCCTCAAGTTTCATCCTGCACAGTTTGGCTTTGTTCCTGGCCTCTCCTTGGAATATGCAGTCATACTTAGCCAAGATCACTCTCTCCAGTGCAAGCATCCCTCAGTTCTGTTTGATATTACTAAAGCCTTTGATTCAGTTGACAGAAATCTGCTTTGGTCCAAGTTGCAATGCTTCTCCAGTACCTCTCTCACCCTCCTTGTCAGGTCTCTGTTTCTGGATCCACAAGCAAGAATTCTGCACCCAAGTGAGCAATCAGCTGTGTTCTCAGTTCCTAATGGAGTGGTTCAAGGCTCTGTGCTTGGTCCTATACTGTTTGCCATCTTCCTGAATGATTTCCCAAGACTCTCAGCTGACTGCCTGGTTACTCTCTTTGCTGATGACATCAGAATATCCTCCTCCAATGTGCAACAAGACTCCCAGACCATCCACCAGTATCTGCAGAAGAATAATCTCCAGCTTTCCATTGCAAAGACAGTACCTTTGGGCTCTCCCATCAACTTGGAGAACTCCACTCTACCTGCTCAGGTTTCTGCTACATATCTTGGCTTTCCTTTCCTTCCAACTGGACTAGACTCTGGAGCACACCTGAAGAAGAGAATTATCCTGGCAAGACAGGCACTCCACAAGCTACTGGCTGTTACTCCTCCTACAACTTCAGCTCCTAGCTGCCTCCTTCTACTCAAGCAGTTTGTCTTCCCTGTCCTGGAATTTGGCTTACCACTTCTCTCTCTTACTTCTAGAAACTGCACTAAGCTTGACAAGTTTGCAGTATGGTGCATTACCTCCTTGGTGCCTCATTTACCTGAATGCCCCTACAGACATGCTATTCTTGGTGCTTTTGGGTTTATGCCCTATAAGATCAGACTTCTCTACCTTAGAACCAGATTATACCTCAGACTTCACAACTGCAACAACCCACTGATTAAGGCCTGGAAGAGAACACACCACACTACACCTCACTCCTGCTGGAGAACTATACTTGAAGATCTTGAAGTCAAGAAGCTTGCTCACTATATTCTGCAGTCAGAAAAACCCAAGCTGGCCTACCTGAAGTACTTGACAGACCTTTGGCAGCAATATCTGCAGCAGCACACTCCCTTTATGATGAATATCAATCCTTATCACATTCCCCTCATTAATGTTGTTCACAAGTCATTCTTACCTTTCTTGCTACCCCCCTTCCCACTGAACAGTGTCTTGAGCACTGAAGAACTATCATCACTTCTTATTAACTTACCTACAAATTCCCCTCAGCTACACACTCTTGTATCAAAGCTACAACAGTAGCGCTGGCTTCTTTGTTTCAACTGAAATAAAGATTTCACCTGTTGGTGACTGTCTCCCCCCCCTAACCCTAAATTTTGCTGAGGCGCAATCTTAATTTTGTTGAGACACACACTAAACCAAAAGGTTCAGTAATCTTTACTTATATTTTTCTTATCAAGTTGAATTAGTAAGTGCCAAGAGACTGGACTAATTGAAATCTGTTTTGGTGTTGATAGGTGCATAAGATAAATGAAAAATTGCATCATTAATCAGCTGATGTCTTGACAACTACTAAGTGGTTGGATGGATCTCAGATGACTAATCCTTTGGAATGGCTTAACAGATCAGTTGAAGACATAATGACCACATGAAAATTGATCAGGTGTGACAGCTAAAGATAGATTCTGAGAAGTGATAAAATAAACTATAACAGGGATTAGTTATATTTGGGTTAGGGAAAATCAGTTAGGGTACTAGATTTTCTAATCGAGTGAAATTGGCCAAGTTTTAAATGTTGATACATAACAACTTTGTTTACTATAAGGAACAATTTCATGGATCTCAAGAAAGCAACCAACTGTAGCACTTTCTACCTCAGAGGCAGAGTATATGGCAGCCTGTGAAGCTACAAAAGAAGCAATGTGGTTAAGAAAGCTTTTTACAGACTTAGGCCTATGTCAAAAATGCCTATTACTTCATTTCAAGATAATCAGGGATGTATACAGTTAGGAAGAAATCCAACTTTTCATGCTAGAACTAAGCACATAGATATAAGACATCATTTCATATGTGAAGCTACAGAGAATGACTTAGTTAGCTTAGTTTACTGTCCTTCAGATGAAATGATTGCAGATATATTTACCAAACCATTAGCTAGAGACAAGTTTGAATATCTTAGGTCAAAATTAGGACTAGTCAGTGGGAGCATTGTAAAAATTTGTAATTCCACCTAAATACACACCTAACTTAGCCACTTAGATCTTTACCTTCAAGTCCTAGAGAATACGGACCAAATTCCTGTTTTGGATTTATTCAGATTATTTTCACCAAAATACCAGGTACCCAGAACATGAAAATTCTCAAAGTTATCCAAACAGCCCCAAACTTTGCACACATGTTCTTGGAGCCTTTCTTCATCTATTTTATGTGCTTTTATTCAAAAGCAATATAAAAGTATAAATACTACTTTTACATTGAGTAAGACATTGAGTGGAAACCACTTAACCTACTTGTCCTCCCAAATTACTTCCAGTATCTCCAAGACTCTTACAACAAAGTTATTACCTACAAATCTTATAGAATACTGACTAAATTCCTTGGTGGGATCTACTCAGAATATTTTCACCAAATACCAGGCACCTAGCACATGAAAAGTTCTCAAAATTGTCCAAACAGCCCCAAGCTTTGCACACATGTTTTTGGAATTGCACTAAATCTGTTCTTTATACTCTTATGTCAAAGCCAGGTAAACGTATAAATACTACTTTTACATGCAATCAATGATTAGATGAAAACCACATAATCTACATGTACTCCCAATTGTTGTAAAAATTCGTATTTCCACCTAAATATTCACCTAACTTAGTCACTTAGATCATTACCTTCAAATCCTAGAGAATACTGACCAAATTCCTTGTCGGGATTTACTTAGAATATTTTCACCAAAATACCAGGTACCCAGAACATGAAAATTCTCAAAGTTGTCCAAACAGCCCCAAACTTTGCACACATGTTCTTGGGACCTTCCTTAACCTATTCTACGTGTTTGTTATGCCAAGACTAGGTAAAAGTATAAATACTACTTCTACAATCAATAAATCATTAAGTGAAAACCACATAATCTACTTGTTCTCCCAATCACTTCCAATATCTCCAAGACTCTTACAACAGGTTATGAGCCCTGAGCTGTCACTCTCTGCAATGTCTACTACTGCTATTACTGGAATTTTTCCCTCTGCTGAAAAGTTGGATGGATCTAACTACCAAGTGTGGAAGGTGAAGATGAAGATGCTGCTACAAGAAAGAGGCCTTTGGGATATTGTCATGGGAGAAGAATGCCCTCCTAAAAACGTGGGAGAGGAAGCCTTAAAGTACCAGAAGAAAGAACAAAGTGCCTTTAACTGCATTTGCCTTAATGTCAAGGACAAATTGCTAATTCAATGCTCAAGAGCAAAAACGGCAAAGAATGCCTGGAAAGCATTAGAAGACACCTACCAGTCATGTTCAGCTGCCAAGAAAATGTATCTGAGAAGAAAATTCTTTACTACAAAGATGCTGCCAGGAGAAGAAATGAAAAATCTAATTAACAGAATTACCCTGCTGGTAGATGAGATGGAATCTGTGGGCGTACCAACTACTGATGAGGATGTGATAGTTACCATCCTGAATAGCCTGACAGACGAGTTTCAGGGCCTTGTATCAGCCCTAGAGTCCAGAACTGAAGATTTGACCTTAAATTACGTATATGGAAGGCTCCTGGATGAAGAATTAAGAAAATCAAGCGCCAATAAGAAGGAAGAAGAAAATGCTTTAATAAGCAATGATAACCAACAAAGGAGGTACCCAAGACCCTACAAAGGCAACAGCAACCTATTTTGCAACTACTGCAAAAGGAAAGGACACACATCAGACCGGTGTCTCAAAAAGAGAGATTATCAGCAAAAGAAGCCTGAATATGGAAATGCTGCAACAACTGAAGATAGACTATTCATATCTGCACTAAATATGACCACAAACAAGGATTCTCAGACGTGGTATATTGACTCTGGAGCTTCTCAACACTTTACACACCAAAAAGAACTTTTTACCCAATATCAAGAAATTCCAATTAAGAAGGTTTTCATGGGTGACAATAGAACACTTGATGCAGTGGGAGAAGGAACTATCCAAGTAAACCTTAGAAGCAGTGAAGGAAGCCATACACTGACCTTTAAAGAAGTACTCTATGTACCAGAAATAGCCAAGAACCTACTCTCTGTAAGCAAGGCCACAGCAGAAGGACTCAGTTTCAGTTTTGACAATTCTGGATGCAGGATCACTGATCAAAATGGTGCTCATATTGCTTCGGGCATCAGAGATCAGAACCTATACAAGTTGACTTATATTGCATCATATCTGGAAGCCAATATAAGTAACTTAAATGAAGAAACACCAATGCTTTGGCACAGGAGATTTGGACACATCAACTTTGATTATTTGCGTAAAATGATCAAAGATCAGCTAATTTCTGGAGTGAAAATTGATCCCCCAGCTATTTTGGAGCACTGTGAAGCCTGCATATATGGGAAACAAGCCAGACAACCGTTCAAGAGCTCTGGGTTAATCAAAACTAAGAAAAAATTAGATCTAATTCACTCAGATCTGTGTGGACCTATGCAAAATTTATCCTTAGGCGGGATGAAGTATTTAATCACTTTTATTGATGATTATACAAGATACACATGGGTCTACTTCATGGAGAGAAAGGAAGAAGCTCTGTCTAAGCTCAGGGAGTTTAAAGCCATGGTGGAGAGAGAAACTGGTGAAAAAATCAAGAAAATACGCTCTGACAATGGTGGAGAATATACCTCAAAACTCTTCATCCACTTCTGCAAAATTCATGGGATAAAGCAAGAGACTACTGTACCATACTCCCCACAGCAAAATGGAGTAGCAGAACGAGCTAACAGATCAATAATTGATATGGCAAGATCTATGATCCATGATCAAAAATTATCCTATGATTTTTGGGCGGAATCAGTTGCCACTGCTGTATATCTTAAAAATAGGAGTTATAACAGAATACTTTGTGATTCTACTCCATTTGAAGCATGGTATGGATACAGACCAAGTGCAGAACATCTAAGAATATTTGGGTGTACAGCATATGCCAAAAAACTGGCCGGAAATCAGTCAAAATTTGAGCCAAAAAGTGTAAAATGCATATTTTTGGGCTATTGCAATGAGAGTAAGGCATACAGACTCTACAATACCGAAGCAAAGAAGCTGATCAAGTCCAGGGATGTGTTGTTTGATGAAAATTCAAAATTTTCACAAAAAATGACATCAGATGATGACAAAAATTTGATCTCAAGTCCACCAAATTGTCAGGATTGAATCAGAGCAAAACAATGAAAATTTTTTCACTCCAGAGGACTCTACAACCGTGGTTCAGCCAGAATCAGTGCCCAGGAATATCCCAGAAGTGATCATTCCAGTATCAAATGCCCGGAGATCCAATCGGACAAGAAATAGCCCAAATTACTATATCAATGAGGGTACAAACTTAGCCTATGCCTATTCAGTCCATATTGATGAACCCCAGACTGTAAAAGAGGCCCTAAATAGCCCTCAGACAAAGTTTTGGAGATCTGCAATGACTGAGGAATATCAGGCCCTGATGGAAAATCAAACTTGGGACTTAGTCAAATTACCAATCAACCGAAAATCAATTGGATGCAGATGGGTCTTCAAGACAAAGTTCAAGGCTGATGGTACAATTGAAAGATACAAAGCAAGACTTGTAGCCAAAGGATACTCTCAAACAAAAGGACTTGACTATACTGAGACCTTTGCACCGGGAGCCAAGTTTAATTCCATCAGATTAATATTGGCTATTGCAGCCAAATATAAGTTTTTTATTCATCAAATGGATGTAAAAACTGCATTTTTGAATGGAGAACTTGATGAGGACGTGTATATGGACCAGCCTGATGGGTTTGTTGACCAAGATAACCCCCATTTGGTCTGCAAGCTTAAAAAGTCACTATATGGTCTCAAACAATCACCAAGAGCCTGGAATTGCAAGATAGATTCTTATTTGGAATCTTTGAGTTTCAAAAGGAGTAATGCTGACTATAGTATATACTATAAGCCAGATAGAGCAAATCCAGTTCTATTAGCTCTATATGTGGATGATCTTATTATAGCCGCCAATAACCTAGAAACATTGGAAGAGACTAAATCCAGCCTATCTAAGGAGTTCAAGATGTCCGATCTAGGAGAACTCAGTTACTACTTAGGGATTAAGTTCTCCATAGACAGAAGTACCCAGACTATTACCCTAAGCCAATCCAAGTATATTCAAGATATACTAAAGAAGTACAAAATGGAAGACTGTAAACCAGCAGCTACCCCAATGGAGACAAATCTTAACTTGGTCAAAGCTCAACCAAATCAAGAGAGCTTGGTGCCATCTGAAAGCCCTGACTTTCCTTATCAATCTATGGTCGGCAGTCTGATGTATATCATGCTTGGAACACGTCCAGATATCTCATATTCAGTGGGAGTTGTCAGCCAACATAATCAGAATTATGGATCTGATCATATTGCAGCAGTTAAGCGGATTTTTAGATACCTAAAAGGAACTGCTGATATCTGCTTAAGATACACTTATAAGGATTCAGAACAGGATCTTGTGGGATACTCTGATGCTGATTGGGGACAAAATTTAGAAGACAGAAGATCCACCACAGGATACACCTTTCTTTACTGTAAAGGAGCAATTTCATGGAATTCAAGAAAGCAACCAACCGTAGCACTTTCTACTACAGAGGCAGAGTATATGGCAGCCTGTGAAGCTACAAAAGAAGCAATGTGGTTAAGAAAGCTCTTTACAGATTTAGGCCTATGTCAAAAAACGCCTATTACTTTATTTCAAGATAATCAAGGATGTATACAATTAGGTAGAAATCCAACTTTTCATGCTAGAACCAAGCACATAGATATTAGACATCATTTCATACGTGAAGCTATAGAGAATAACTTAGTTAGCTTAGTTTACTGTCCTACAGATGAAATGATTGCAGACATATTTACCAAACCATTAGCTAGTGACAAGTTTGAATATCTTAGGTCAAAATTAGGACTAGTCAGTATGAACATTTAGCTGAGTGGGAGTGTTGTAAAAGTTTGTATTTCCACCTAAATATTCACCTAACTTAGTCACTTAGATCATTACCTTCAAATCCTAGAGAATACTGACCAAATTCCTTGTCGGGATTTACTTAGAATATTTTCACCAAAATACCAGGTACCCAGAACATGAAAATTCTCAAAGTTGTCCAAAC
Organism: Basidiobolus meristosporus CBS 931.73; assembly: GCA_002104905.1. Classification (NCBI taxonomy): domain Eukaryota; kingdom Fungi; phylum Basidiobolomycota; class Basidiobolomycetes; order Basidiobolales; family Basidiobolaceae; genus Basidiobolus; species Basidiobolus meristosporus. The sequence goes on along the minus strand of MCFE01001182.1, from coordinate 2,586 downwards.
AGCCCCAAACTTTGCACACATGTTCTTGGGACCTTCCTTAACCTATTCTACGTGTTTGTTATGCCAAGACTAGGTAAAAGTATAAATACTACTTCTACAATCAATAAATCATTAAGTGAAAACCACATAATCTACTATGTTCTCCCAATCACTTCCAATATCTCCAAGACTCTTACAACACCAATCACTACCAATATCTCCAAGGCTCTTACAACAAAAGATACCATGGCATATTCAAAGGTGCATTTCTGTTGCTGTGTTTTTTTTTGTGAATATATTGATGATTTGGCTAGGAGATTAGTGCTGTTTACAAATACAGCCACAATACCTTTGGTACTAATTTTTGCACCCTTTTATTAAGTAGATACCAGTTACTCAGATGAAAAAGTTCAAGTATTTCTCAGTGAAAAACATAGGCTGTGTTCTCCCAGATATGTATAATATAATCTTGATGTCCAACTTATCCCAATATCTTGGAGTAGTTACAAAATTTTCAATAATATTTTTCTTCACATAGGTAGTATATGCCAGACAGTCTTTGTCCAGATTAGCAATAGTGCTCACAAAGGCAAGATGGACAACTAAGAGTAGCAATATTGATGCTTAACATTGGAACCAATGAATGTTCAAAATCACTTTGTTGAGCATTTCACTGGCCCTGGTCATTACTGAAAGGCTTCTTGCCAGTATACCTTTATATAATAATTTGCTGCACTGAAACCCATATTAAAACTGTTCATGGAAGTTATATGATCCCACATATTGACATGAAGGATTTTCATCCAATTGGTTTGCAGATTTGACAAGGAATCACACCCACCTGTATGACTATCAGTTTGGTCAGGAGCCTTATCCTTTCCCAACTGGTAGGATTTGTAGTTGATTGTGAATATTATTGCAACACTTAGTAGTCCTTTTGCCAATCCATACCTCAGACTGCTCTGATTGCTCCCACCAGCCATGAAATAAGCATCAAGGAGCATAGAGGATGAGGCTTTGTCCATTGAAATATATCCGCCATTATTAAGAGTATGTCTGCTAATTTAGTGGAGTTCAGTATTTTTAGCGGACAAGCTATGTTATGATTGGTACTGTGACTTTCACTTGGGATGAATTGCTCAATAAAGTCCAAAGGGTTCAGCACACTACACAATGTTGCGGATTAAAAAACCCAGTTGATAAACATGACTAACCAGATGTTAACTAGATATGGTTAAGGATCTAAAGGTTTTTTAGGATAATATTGAGGATAATATTGAGGATAATATTGAGGATAATATTGAGGATAATATTGAGGATAATATTGAGGATAATATTGAGGATAATATTGAGGATAATATTGAGGATAATATTGAGGATAATATTGAGGATAATATTGAATTCGTTTTTCAACATCTGTTGTTCCTGGATACTACACTTCTTACTCGCTGGATTGCTATACAGGAATAGTGAGTTTTCGAATCAAGATCAGCTTCATCGACGATTTCGTGGTGATTGGCTGTAGCGTGAGACGCGGAGATGTTTTTTCAGTGTTTGACAATCCAAGTAGCCAATAGTGCCTCAACATATTTCTTAGTGGGCGCCACGTAAATAGCTCATATTATACGAATTACCTACTGAAAACCGGCGAAGTAGTGTAGTAGTAAGTCAATAGCTTGTTAATCAGGTTAGCAGTTGGGCATAGCGCAGTAAGCCCGAGCTATAGTATATTTTTCAATTCTGGGAAGCTAATGGATATTTTTACACTTGATCTGGCTACGTGACGTTGATATAAACCAAATAGTGAGCTGATAGCAACTTTTAGTACAAGCAGGGGGCCAATATCAATGGGAAATCGGGGTTTGGTTGGCCAAATTTGCCATTATCTTAGATCTGTCATCCGCAGTATTTATTGATTGACCAGGAAGTTTGCTGGTGACTGTCCTTTGACTTCTTGGAAAATCGCCCGGCTTTACGGATATTTGAATAACTCCTTTCATTATTGGTCATCTGACCAGCGATTTGTGTATATATAGGCTGAATTCCAAATCGTCTAATAGTAGAAACAAAAATACTTAACAATGCCTCGCAAAGTGACTTTCCAAAGCCAGGGAATCAAGGTTGCCGGAAACCTTTACCTCCCAGAGAACACTAAGCCTAAAAAGCATGCCGCTGTTGTCATTGGCCATCCCGGTGGAGGAGTGAAGGAACAGACTGCTGGCCTATACGCCGAGAAATTGACTGAGCTTGGTTTCATCACCCTGACTTTCGATGCTGCCTACCAAGGCGAGAGTGAAGGCCTCCCCAGATATCTTGAAGACCCCAACCAGAGAGTTGAGGACTTCAAGAGCGCCGTGTCATATCTCACCACCTTGAATGAGGTAGACCCCGAGAGAATTGGCGCACTTGGTATCTGTGCGTCAGGAGGATACGCAACCTGTGCCGCACAAACCGATGTTCGCATCAAGGCTGTAGCTGGGATCAGCTCTGCAGATGTCGGCGAGTTGTGGAGAGAAGGTATGAATGGCAGTCTTTCATTCGAAGACTTGCAAAAGGGCTTGCAAGAGTCGGCCAGACAAAGAACAAGAGAGGAAAAGGGTGAGGCGC
>MCFE01001181.1:0-14312 GCA_002104905.1 Basidiobolus meristosporus CBS 931.73 | reverse complement strand
CCCTAACCCTAACCCTAACCCTAACCCTAACCCTAACCCTAACCCTAACCCTAACCCTAACCCTAACCCTAACCCTAACCCTAACCCTAACCCTAACCCTAACCCTAACCCTAACCCTAACCCTAGCCCTAACCCTAGCCCTAACCCTAAACCCTAACCCTAGCCCTAACCCTAAACCCTAACCCTCTCACCCTCCTTGTCAGGTCTCTGTTTCTGGATCCACAAGCAAGAATTCTGCACCCAAGTGAGCAATCAGCTGTGTTCTCAGTTCCTAATGGAGTGGTTCAAGGCTCTGTGCTTGGTCCTATACTGTTTGCCATCTTCCTGAATGATTTCCCAAGACTCTCAGCTGACTGCCTGGTTACTCTCTTTGCTGATGACATCAGAATATCCTCCTCCAATGTGCAACAAGACTCCCAGACCATCCACCAGTATCTGCAGAAGAATAATCTTCAGCTTTCCATTGCAAAGACAGTACCTTTGGGCTCTCCCATCATCTTGGAGAACTCCACTCTACCTGCTCAGGTTTCTGCTACATATCTTGGCTTTCCTTTCCTTCCTACTGGACTAGACTCTGGAGCACACCTGAAGAAGAGAATTATCCTTGCAAGACAGGCACTCCACAAGCTGTTGGCTGTTACTCCTCCTACAACTTCAGCTCCCAGCTGCCTCCTTCTACTCAAGCAGTTTGTCTTCCCTGTCCTAGAATTTGGCTTACCACTTCTCTCTCTTACTTCTAGAGACTGCACTAAGCTTGACAAGTTTGCAGTATGGTGCATTACCTCCTTGGTGCCTCATTTGCCTGAATGCCCCTACAGACATGCTATTCTTGGTGCTTTTGGGTTTATGCCCTATAAGATCAGACTTCTCTACCTTAGAACCAGATTATACCTCAGACTTCACAACTGCAACAACCCACTGATTAAGGCCTGGAAGAGAACACACCACACAACACCTGACTCCTGCTGGAGAACTATACTTGGAGATCCTGAAGTCATGAAGTTTGCTCACTATATTCTGCAGTCAGAAAAACCCAAGCTGGCCTACCTGAAGTACTTGACAGACCTTTGGCAGCAATATCTGCAGCAGCACACTCCCTTTATGATGAATATCAATACTTATCACATTCCCCTCATTAATGTTGTTCACAAGTCATTCTTACCTCTCTTGCTACCCCCCTTCCCACTGAACAGTGTCTTGAGCACTGAAGAGCTATCATCACTTCTTATTAACTTACCTACAAATTCCCCTCAGCTACACACTCTTGTATCAAAGCTACAACAGTAGCGCTGGCTACTTTGTTTCAACTGAAATAAAGATTTCACCTGTTGGTGACTGTCTCCCCCCCCCCTAACCCTAACCTAACCCTAACCCTAAGATTCTCACTTCTCAGGCCTGGCTTTCCAGGAAACCTCTCTCAGACCTAGCTTTCTGGGAATTACTTCAGATTAACTTGGCTTCTTTAGATACTTGTCATAAGTAAATAAAGATTTCACCACTTGGTGACTTTCCTCCCCCTAACCCTAAGTTTCAACTGAAATAAAGATTTCACCTGTTGGTGACTGTCTCCCCCCCCTAACCCTAACCCTAAGCCTGGTCCCTTTCTATGCAACCAGTTGTGAAGAAGAAGCTGCCAAAACTTACTGTGCTCACCCACAAAGCTACCAAGAATCAGAAGAAAGACTTTGGGAACTACTTGAAGCTTGCCAGTTTGCTACTTTCTCTGCCAGATGATCTCAACTATGCCTGGCTCTTTGTGAAGCATCTGATTCTGGTGTCTGCCTCCCTCTCACTGCCATGCAAGACTACTGCTGTTACCTCAAGAAAATGGGAATCCATTGTTTCAGCCCTGCAACAAAGCTACCTGAGTTTCCCTAACCCAAAAACAGAGAAACTCCTCCTGACAGCAATACACCACTCCAAGGCAATTCACCACACTCTGCATACTCAGCTCTGGGATCATATTATGAGTTCCTTGCCTCTGCAATCTTCCAACTCTATAACAAGAACAGTATCAAGACTCTACAGGGCAATGAGGCCCTCTTCCAGGAAGTTACCTTCAACAGAACAGCTGGCTAACATCTTCTTCTCTACAAAGCAGTACTCAACTCCTGGCTTTCATCCTGACTTCAAGACTCTGGCCATCCCACTTGCACTTGATCAAAGGAGAATCCACAATGTGCTCAAGAGGCTTCCCAACTCTACTGCTCCAGGTGTGGACACAATCTCCTATGAGCTTCTGAAGACTAGTACCAAGGCCATGTCTGCACTTCTGCTTCCACTGTTTCAGCAATGCTCAGCCCAGCTTTCTACTCCTGAGGAATGGTCCTTTGCAAATGTTCTGCCACTGTACAAGGGTAAAGGAAAGCACCTGGATCCTAGCTCCTACAGGCCAATATCTCTGCTGCCCACCTGCAGAAAGGTGTTTGAGCTTCTGCTTGCTCAGGAGCTCTACTCTGACTCCCTCAAGTTTCATCCTGCACAGTTTGGCTTTGTTCCTGGCCTCTCCTTGGAATATGCAGTCATACTTAGCCAAGATCACTCTCTCCAGTGCAAGTATCCCTCTGTTCTGTTTGATATTACTAAGGCCTTTGATTCAGTTGACAGAAATCTGCTTTGGTCCAAGTTGCAATGCTTCTCCAGTACCTCTCTCACCCTCCTTGTCAGGTCTCTGTTTCTGGATCCACAAGCAAGAATTCTGCACCCAAGTGAGCAATCAGCAGTGTTCTCAGTTCCTAATGGAGTGGTTCAAGGCTCTGTGCTTGGTCCTATACTGTTTGCCATCTTCCTGAATGATTTCCCAAGACTCTCAGCTGACTGCCTGGTTACTCTCTTTGCTGATGACATCAGAATATCCTCCTCCAATGTGCAACAAGACTCCCAGACCATCCACCAGTATCTGCAGAAGAATAATCTCCAGCTTTCCATTGCAAAGACAGTACCTTTGGGCTCTCCCATCAACTTGGAGAACTCCACTCTACCTGCTCAGGTTTCTGCTACATATCTTGGCTTTCCTTTCCTTCCTACTGGACTAGACTCTGGAGCACACCTGAAGAAGAGAATTATCCTGGCAAGACAGGCACTCCACAAGCTACTGGCTGTTACTCCTCCTACAACTTCAGCTCCCAGCTGCCTTCCTTCTACTCAAGCAGTTTGTCTTCCCTGTCCTGGAATTTGGCTTACCACTTCTCTCTCTTACTTCTAGAGACTGCACTAAGCTTGACAAGTTTGCAGTATGGTGCATTACCTCCTTGGTGCCTCATTTGCCTGAATGCCCCTACAGACATGCTATTCTTGGTGCTTTTGGGTTTATGCCCTATAAGATCAGACTTCTCTACCTTAGAACCAGATTATATCTCAGACTTCACCACTGCAACAACCCACTGATTAAGGCCTGGAAGAGAACACACCACACAACACCTGGCTCCTGCTGGAGAACTATACTTGGAGATCCTGAAGTCAAGAAGTTTGCTCACTTTATTCTGCAGTCAGAAAAACCCAAGCTGGCCTACCTGAAGTACTTGACAGACCTTTGGCAGCAATATCTGCAGCAGCACACTCCCTTTATGATGAATATCAATCCTTATCACATTCCCCTCATTAATGTTGTTCACAAGTCATTCTTACCTCTCTTGCTACCCCCCTTCCCACTGAACAGTGTCTTGAGCACTGAAGAACTATCATCACTTCTTATTAACTTACCTACAAATTCCCCTCAGCTACACACTCTTGTATCAAAGCTACAACAGTAGCGCTGGCTTCTTTGTTTCAACTGAAATAAAGATTTCACCTGTTGGTGACTGTCTCCCCCCCTATACAGTACATCCACCAGGTTACAAGCATTCCAGAGGATATCAGCTGTGGTTCACTAGAGAAATCTGATCACAAGCCAATACATATTATCATTTCTGCCAGAAAAACCCTACCAATTGGCACCCTTCTTCAGCCATTTACAATCCTGCCAGCCAAAGCTTCAGTATCACAGACACAGGACTTTGCCAACTACCTATCCTTGCTTACAGAATATGCATTTCCCAGCTTACCTGCATGGATTTGTGATGATGTAAATGCATTATGGCTATTTTACCAGCATTTCATCATAATCACTGGCTGTCTGGCCCTGCCCACCAAGTCCTACCAAAAGCCATCTGCAAACCAACTTAAATGGAAATCCATCATTTCTGCCTTAAATTCCAGCTACCTATGTTTCCCTAACCCAAAAACACAGAACCTCCTGGAAAGCGCAATCTCCTACTCCAAGTCACTACAGATCACTGAGCATACTAGATTATGGGCTCATATCATGGATACCTTGCCCTTAGTAAATATGAATGCCACCACAAGGTCCATATCAAGAGTATACAAAGCCATGAGACCCCAAGCAAGGAGTATACCATCACCAGACAAACTGGCCCCTATATTCTTTGATTCAACCGTGCATCCCACTCCTCCTTTCTACCATACTGGTGACATATCTAGCAGTACAACATCTCCAATTTTGGTTTCAGCAAAGCTTCTGGAGAAAATTTTAAAGAAGCTTCCTGCAAATACTGCACCTGGACATGACTTGATTACCTACGATCTACTCCGGGTGTGCTACTCCAAAATGAGTCACTTACTTCTCCCATTCTACTCTATCTGTGCCCAACAATTGACTACCCCAAAGGCCTGGTCACAGGCAAATGTAATACCCTTATACAAAGGGAAGGGGAAACACTCACTCCCAGGTTCTTACCGGCCAGTTTCACTCCTACCAACCTGCCGGAAAATCTTTGAGCTTATAATAGCAAGATCCTTGCAATCTCAACTATATCCATTCCATCCTTCTCAGTTTGGCTTCTTGCCCAAACTCTCCTTGGATATGGCTGTAGTGCTAAGCCATGATCATTCACTTCAATTCTCATTGCCAACCATTCTGTTTGACATTACTAAAGCCTTTGACTCTGTGGACAGAGCTCTGCTTTGGAGAAAGCTATTAGCAGTTACCACACTACCAATGACCCTTCTTGTACGTTCTCTATTTTGTGAGAACTCAGCCAAAATTTTGCATCCAAGTTGTACATCAGAGACTTATGAGGTTCCAAATGGAGTAGTCCAAGGATCTGTACTAGGTCCCTTATTATTTGTGATATTCCTACATGACTTTCCTTTATTTCCAAAAGGCCCCTCACCAGACTCTCCCTATCCACTACTAACTCTCTATGCGGATGATATCAAGATTGCTACTCCTAATCCCATAGCAGACACTGCCATCATTGAGAAGTACTTGGCTGCCAACAACCTCTCACTCTCAATTTCCAAGACAGTCCCAATTGGATGCACTACAACTATACAGAACACTAGCATTCTGCCACAACAAACTGCAATATATCTAGGTCTGCCGTTTTGTCAACATGGGATTGACTCAAAGCTCCACCTGAATAATAGGATCCGTCTTGCCCAACAGGCTCTCAAAAAGCTTCTGGTAGTAGTCACTCCAGACACTCCAATTCAAAAGATCCCTATACTTCTGAAGCAGTATGTACTGCCGGTACTTGAATTTGGTCTCCACATTATACCCCTAACCTCCAGAGAACTTCACCGCCTGGATAAATTTCTCCATCAGTGTATCAGATCCTTGGTACCTTATCTTCCAGTATCTCCCTATATCCATGCAACTAATGGAGCCTTTGGGTTCTACCCATACCAAATCCGAATGATCTATCTCCGTGCTTCCTTCCTAGTCAAACTTCAGAAATCACATAACCCCTCCATCAAACAATGGCTTCAATCTAACTCCTCCCTGAAATCTTCTTGCTGGCACACCCTGGTTGGCTCTGCTGTAGTAACAGAGCTTGCTTCAAAACTTCAAAAAGCTGAGAAACCAAGACTACTGGCTCAGGACCATCTAAGATCTATGTGGCAGAGCTACTTACAAGTCCACACACCTTTCCTACTACACCTAATCCCAGGCTGGGTTCCAGTCTTGGATTATATTGATCAGAAACATCTACAATTTGTACTTCCCCCAAAACCCCTGAATTTTATATTTACCCCTGATGAGCTTTACTTTATTGAAACAAACATTAGAGATGAAACAAAACATAAATTAGATTACTTATTAGAGAGGTTCTAGACCTCTTAATTGGCTTCTTTATTTGTACTTAGATTAGTTCTTAACTCAAATAAAGATTTCACCAACTTGGTGACTTTCCCTCCCCTAACCCTCTTTAATTAGTCAACGATTTGATTTTTGATTGAATCTGACTCGAATCCATCCATCCATCCATTAATCACCTTACTAACTATTTATTTTTCCTAGGTCTGACCTTGCGATCGTAAAAAGCAGTCACAGCGCGCAACCCTAACCCTAATTTTGATCCCGCCCATCAAAAATCACCCAAAAATCTCAAAAATTGAAATTTGAAGCTGAAACTCTGGATATGCCACCAAAACCTCAACAGGAGCCCACTACACCTGAAAGGAAGGTTCTTGATTGCTTTGACAAGTCTGTCAAGAAGATTTCTTGCCCCAACTGTGGAAACAAAGGAACTATCAGAAGGAATGGAAGAGCTGGCAGACTCAGGAAGCTTACTTTTCTCTGCAAATGCACCAGGAATATTGGTATCACTCTGATGGAAGACATGCTTGGCAAGCTGAAGACTCCCTCTCCTCAAGCACTCTCTCCTGCCCAGTTTCTGAACAGGCTTGCCTCCCCTGCTGCTGCTTCACCAACAAGAATTGCCTCTGTTACTGCCTTGGATACTCCTTCTCCTCCTGCCAGGATATCTCCTTTTGTGCCTGAATCTGCCAGTCCACTTTCCTTGCCTCCAAGAAGCCCACTGTCAATGGACTCTATTCCTGCCACTGCTCTCCCAGATGCCAGCACTTCTACTGATGCATTTCTTCAGAGATTCCTTGCAATTGAGAAGAGAATTGCTGATTTAGAGGCTGCCAATACTGCCCTGGCTATTGAAAACAAGAGACTGGATGCCCAATGCAAGAAGCTCAAGAATGAAGCCAATACTGCCCTGAAAACTGCCAGAGATGCCTTGCAAAAAGCTTCCTTGGAGTGCCACTGCCTTACCACTACTGCTCAGCCCCAGCCTCCTGCTTCTGTTCCTGTTCAAGAGCAAGATCCTGTTCCACAGAAAAGCTACTCCAGTGTTTTACAGAACAACTGGATAGTGAACTCTGTTCCTCCCAGAAAACCTGCTTCTACTGCCTTCTCCCAGGTGACCTCAGTTCCTGCTTCAGTTTCTGCCTCTCCACCTGCACCAGCTGCCACCACCTCTACAGTCACCTCAGCTATACCTCAGACTTATGCAGGCAAGGTTCTAGCAAGAATTATCAGCACATCCAGCTCCAGTACCATTCAGCAAGACACATCAAGAAAACCTCTACTGAGAATGTGGACTCCAATCTGACTACTGCAGCTCCATTGCAACACAGAAGGACTTACAAGCCCCCAGCAAACCTTCCACCAGCTTCTACCTGGACTGTGGTGTACTTGAAGCAAGTTCCCTGGACTCCCATTTTGAACATCAGGAAAGCACTCAAGGCATGCAATATTCAGCTCTCAAGAATTGTCAACCTGGCCTGGAGAAAAGGGAAGATTCTGGAGGTTATCCTAGACCAAAACATTGCTGACCCATTTGTTGCCTTTGTGGAGAAGAACCTTAACTGGCTGAAAACTGACTTCAAGATAGTGCCTGAAGAATCTGAATCCTCTGACTCTCTACTGTTCAACAAGCCTCCAGCCCATGTTGCCATTCTGTCTTTCTTTGCGCCATCAAGAGACAAGCCCCCTCCTATGATGTGGCATACTTCCTCAAGAATCATGCCATTTCCCTCCTTGCTGACTTAAGTGATGCACCATTTGAAGAGCTCTGGGACTCTGCAGGTCACATTGTCAATGCTGCCTCTGAAGAAGCTACAACCTCTGCCTGACTACCTGAAGTTCTGTTGCTTAACTGCAACAGCATACAGCCATCAAGACCAACTCTAGAGAGACTTCTTTCAAGATTTTCCCTCCTGTGTTTGATTGATGTCCAGCTATCCTCTATACTTTTGACTAATCTATATTGCTTTTCTACTCCTAGAACAAAGAATACCTCCTCTATCTGCTTCATACTCTTCTACCATCAATACTCCTCAGCTCTGTGTTCCTCTTTACTCCCCTTACTGTGCTGCTCTCCAGTTACCAACTATCAGTCTGGTGCTCTGCTATCTGCCTCCAAGTCTTGCCCTTCAGGAAGTGCAAGTTATATGCCAGAAAGTTCAGCAATACCAGCAATCTATATCAACACCTGTTATCTTGCTTGGAGATCTCAACATTCCCCATCCTGAGAACAAGACTACTCTGACTGCAAGAATGAAGCCAAGGTCTACATTCCTACTGAACTTCCTGAGAGAAAGCCATCTGCTAGCACTAGGTGCTCAATCTGAGAAAAGATGTGTTGACTGGATCTGCCCTTCTGCTGCTGCCCTCTACTTTGTGGATGAAGTTAAGCAATTCTCTGGAGCTGAGCTAGGATCCTTGAAGCCTCTGACCACCCAGCCTGGTCCCTTTCTATGCAACCAGTTGTGAAGAAGAAGCTGCCAAAACTTACTGTGCTCACCCACAAAGCTACCAAGAATCAGAAGAAAGACTTTGGGAACTACTTGAAGCTTGCCAGTTTGCTACTTTCTCTGCCAGATGATCTCAACTATTCCTGGCTCTTTGTGAAGCATCTGATTCTGGTGTCTCAGCCTCCCTCTCACTGCCATGCAAGACTACTGCTGTTACCTCAAGAAAATGGGAATCCATTGTTTCAGCCCTGCAACAAAGCTACCTGAGTTTCCCTAACCCAAAAACAGAGAAACTCCTCCTGACAGCAATACACCACTCCAAGGCAATTCACCACACTCTGCATACTCAGCTCTGGGATCATATTATGAGTTCTTTGCCTCTGCAATCTTCCAACTCTATAACAAGAACAGTATCAAGACTCTACAGGGCAATGAGGCCCTCTTCCAGGAAGTTACCTTCAACAGAACAGCTGGCTAACATCTTCTTCTCTACAAAGCAGTACTCAACTCCTGGCTTTCATCCTGACTTCAAGACTCTGCCCATCCCACTTGCACTTGATCAAAGGAGAATCCATAATGTGCTCAAGAGGCTTCCCAACTCTACTGCTCCAGGTGTGGACACAATCTCTTATGAGCTTCTCAAGACTAGTACCAAGGCCATGTCTGCACTTCTGCTTCCACTGTTTCAGCAATGCTCAGCCCAGCTTTCTACTCCTGAGGAATGGTCCTTTGCAAATGTTCTGCCACTGTACAAGGGTAAAGGAAAGCACCTGGATCCTAGCTCCTACAGGCCAATATCTCTGCTGCCCACCTGCAGAAAGGTGTTTGAGCTTCTGCTTGCTCAGGAGCTCTACTCTGACTCACTCAAGTTTCATCCTGCACAGTTTGGCTTTGTTCCTGGCCTCTCCTTGGAATATGCAGTCATACTTAGCCAAGATCACTCTCTCCAGTGCAAGTATCCCTCTGTTCTGTTTGATATTACTAAGGCCTTTGATTCAGTTGACAGAAATCTGCTTTGGTCCAAGTTGCAATGCTTCTCCAGTACCTCTCTCACCCTCCTTGTCAGGTCTCTGTTTCTGGATCCACAAGCAAGAATTCTGCACCCAAGTGAGCAATCAGCTGTGTTCTCAGTTCCAAATGGAGTGGTTCAAGGCTCTGTGCTTGGTCCTATACTGTTTGCCATCTTCCTGAATGATTTCCCAAGACTCTCAGCTGACTGCCTGGTTACTCTCTTTGCTGATGACATCAGAATATCCTCCTCCAATGTGCAACAAGACTCCCAGACCATCCACCAGTATCTGCAGAAGAATAATCTCCAGCTTTCCATTGCAAAGACAGTACCTTTGGGCTCTCCCATCAACTTGGAGAACTCCACTCTACCTGCTCAGGTTTCTGCTACATATCTTGGCTTTCCTTTCCTTCCTACTGGACTAGACTCTGGAGCACACCTGAAGAAGAGAATTATCCTAGCAAGACAGGCACTCCACAAGCTACTGGCTGTTACTCCTCCTACAACTTCAGCTCCCAGCTGCCTCCTTCTACTCAAGCAGTTTGTCTTCCCTGTCCTGGAATTTGGCTTACCACTTCTCTCTCTTACTTCTAGAGACTGCACTAAGCTTGACAAGTTTGCAGTATGGTGCATTACCTCCTTGGTGCCTCATTTGCCTGAATGCCCCTACAGACATGCTATTCTTGGTGCTTTTGGGTTTATGCCCTATAAGATCAGACTTCTCTACCTTAGAACCAGATTATACCTCAGACTTCACAACTGCACCAACCCACTGATTAAGGCATGGAAGAGAACACACCACACAACACCTGGCTCCTGCTGGAGAACTATACTTGGAGATCCTGAAGTCAAGAAGTTTGCTGAATTTATTCTACAGTCAGAAAAACCCAAGCTGGCCTACCTGAAGTACTTGACAGACCTTTGGCAGCAATATCTGCAGCAGCACACTCCCTTTATGATGAATATCAATCCTTATCACATTCCCCTCATTAATGTTGTTCACAAGTCATTCTTACCTCTCTTGCTACCCCCCTTCCCACTCAACAGTGTCTTGAGCACTGAAGAACTATCATCACTTCTTATTAACTTACCTACAAATTCCCCTCAGCTACACACTCTTGTATCAAAGCTACAACAGTAGCGCTGGCTTCTTTGTTTCAACTGAAATAAAGATTTCACCTGTTGGTGACTGTCTCCCCCCTAACCAAGAACACTTAGCCTTGTGGTTATCCCTAACCCTTCCATACCCATGGTTGTGGGTTCAAATCCTGGATCCAGCAAAATTTGATTAATAAATTGATGTGTGCTCATTGGGAGATGGCTTGATCAACCGTTGGGCAAAGTAAAGGCTCTGATTGGCTGAAATCCTTGAAATGCTAATTGGCCAGATTTGCCTAGTATATTTGGCCAGTGATCGCCCAGATATTCATCTCAGTTCCCCCAGTCTACTGGCCATTCCGGCCACAATTCAGCTACCACAAACCAGTATAACTTAGCTCAGATATATCCAGATTCTCATTTCTCAGGCCTGGCTTTCCAGGAAACCTCTCTCAGACCTAGCTAACTAGGAAATATAGTACTACTCAGCTCTCAACTCTCAGACCTGGCTTACCAGGAAGATATCTCTCAGACCTAGCTTTCTAGGAATAACTTCAGATTAACTTGGCTTCTTTAGATACTTGTCATAAGTAAATAAAGATTTCACCACTTGGTGACTTTCCTCCCCCCCTTACTTTAGTGCTAATAATTAAATATAGTGCCAGATAGTACCGGTGGACCAAGATAGTGCCATGCATTTTTGTGACATGTTACAAGCCACAGGGGCTAGATTCAGAGTGCTATGGGTATTGAGTACCAGATGCATATCTTCAATCCTTTTGTGCTCTTACACATCCTGCACAACAATAACCTAAAAAAAAGGTCAGAAAATGATTTTTCTCCAACACAATGGATGAAGCACAGGGGCTGCTTTGCATGAAGATGCAGAGCTATGCTTCACACTCTGTGGCCAAGTGAACCTATACTTGGCCTCTCTGGCACACTATAGCATCATTTGGCACTCATGACTCAATGTGGCACTATTCAACAGAACAAGTCTATTGCATCTACATGTATGTAAGATTCAATGATGACCAGCCATAGTAAGCATTATAAATAAAGTTGCGGCACCACAAACTCATGTATATGTAACACCATTTCCCTTTTGGCTTGACTCACTTCAGTATATATGCAGCTAAAAAATAAAGCAATGTTGTCTGGTTCCCAACCAAATCCCACCACTGACAGCAACAGAAGAACAGTTGGACAACAGCTTGCTTTGACATTTGGTGCAACAAGTGGGGCTACAACCAAAAAAGGCCCTGTGGACAGTGTGCCTACTGAAGGGAATAATGCAGAATGCTCAGGCTTGCAGTCAAGTATGCAATTGGGAATCTCTGCAGAGCTGCTAGCTGACTATATTGCTGAAGCAGACAAGAATGTAGCAAGAGCAACACCTTCAGTTGAAGACCAGCAAGTGGCTGTTGTCACATCACCACCACCCATATTAGCAAGTATGTTGCCAGCTCAAGCCAAAGCATTAATGAAGCAATTAGGTGTGGTGGCTGATTGGATAAATACAATGGCCCAGAGAAATTAGGAAACAGTCCAGAAATAAAATGAGCAGGTAACAGGTGTAGAGCAAACAATATCCAAGGTAGCAAAAGTAGTTTCTTTGCTGCAAAGAAGGAACTTAAGTAGCTCAATGTCTCAGCCAAGAACTGAGCCATTTCCCAATGTAACAGCAGAGAAACACTCTACAGTCTTTGAAGCACAACAATAATGCCCAATGATAAAGCCCACAGAAAAACCTATCACTGCATGGGAGAGAGAAAATGTAGTGTTTATACCTAAGCCTAAAAACCAAAAGACATTGAAGATCAGTTAAGCCAATGAGTGCAATGATGAAGTGTAGGCTAATATTCAAGAGGCTGTTAGAAGTTTAGCATGCCAACACCTCAAGGCTGGCATTCCATGGGACCATCAGGAACTCAAGGCCAAGCAGAATGTGCTTGACTTGCTCCCTGAGCATTATCCTTGATTCAAACAAGCAAATGAATTTTGGGCCAGCATTGGTATGCTAAGAAAGTATCTCAAGAATAGCAGAAACTTTCAAAAGCGGAAGAACAAGGGTTCAATGGCTAAAAACCAGTAGCTTCCTCAAGAGCCCATTACAAGCAGGGCCAAAAGCCCCAAACAAGCATCAAAGAGGCATCAGGTAGCTGGAAGAGTGCAAATGAGGCAGAAGCAGGAAGACACAGATGCACTAGCTCAACATTTACTAAGGAAAAAGCGTAGTTCAACTCAAGAAGTACTTCATCAAAGCAGCATTGAAGGACCTGACAGTGATAGAAACAAGTGGCTACCTCACGAGCCTGCCATAGCATGGGCTGAGAGCTTGAAACAGGCAGGAAAGAAGTGTCAGGTTGCCCACAGAGTGCCAGCATGGGACAAGCAGGCCAAACAGATGCATCAGAGCAGCTTTTATCATGGAGAAAACATAGTTCAATACAGGAAGCACTCAGACAGAGTAGCAGTGAAAGACCTGGCAGTGATAAAGGAAAAGGTATAGGGGAAAAGTCTACCTAAGCCAGAGACAGGGAAGCATTAGAAAAAAGCTGCAGTTCTTGCCAATTAACACTGTAAGCCTGGAACAGATTGAATCCCATCATAGCCAAGAAGAATTACCAACACAAAAACAGCTGTTTTTGCAAGAGTTGGAAGTGCAGCCAGTTGAGCTATACTCCAGTGAGGTAGATTAGTTTGCAGCAAAAGGCAATTTGTCTACCACATCCTCCATTGTTGACAGAGTGGAGATCCCACTGACAGACAAAGTAACAACATCAAGAACTCAAAAGGTTATCACTATGCCTATGGTGGAATTTTGAAACAATAATAGGCACACCAAGAGGTTGCAGCACTTCTTCAAGAGCAGTGCTTAAGAAAACACACCTGAATATTGCAAGGACTTATTGCAAAGACTAGCAGATGAGGAGCTAGACCTTGCAGTGCTAGCTGAAGACCAGGATATATGGGAACCAGTAATGAACAATGGCATAAAGCCATAGGGTTGCTGCCAAAGTTATGAAAATAGAGTGTTATAGCAGGAATACTCATTGAGTGGTGGATTTTAATGGAGTTACTTGTTGAGTGTGGGGTTAGACTTAATGTTAGTGTAGGGTATAGGGACTTGTATACATCAATACAATTGGCAATTGAGGTACAATTGAAGCTTCAACAGATATGAATCAATTTGTAAGCATGAAAAGTAAGAGAAACAGTTGAATCAGGTAGTAAGGAGTGTGAAGAAGAAGCAATAGCCAATCAATGCACACAAATGTAGGAGGTGATAGAGTGTCTGGGATCAGAAAGTGAGAAAATTGGCAGAGAACCAATCAAAAGCCACTTTTGTATTGTTGTGATGAAAAATTTTGACCAAGTTTCTTATGATATCTGGAGTGCAATTATTTTTTTGAAGGTCTTGGCATGGTGTCATGTTGGAATCAATACCTCTTAGTCACAGGACTTAGAATCTGTGACAGCCTTTTGATGGAATCATCACAATAATTTTTTTGAAGGTCTTGGCATGGTGTCATGTTGGAATCAATACCTCTTAGTCACAGGACTTAGAATCTGTGACAGCCTTTTGATGGAATCATCACAATAATTTTTCATAGGGCCAATGGCCAAGAAACTTTGGAGGAGTCTAAATCAT
>MCFE01001180.1:0-14329 GCA_002104905.1 Basidiobolus meristosporus CBS 931.73 | reverse complement strand
TGTACTTGTTCGACCAACTCTTGCAACGTTTTACATCCCTGTTGTACTTTGGATGCCCTACGTCTTATTTTGTCATCTAAGCCCATGATGTAATACCTCATGAGCTGTTGTTTGGCAATTTTGTCCTTCGGGAGACATCGAACTTGTTGGAGAAACAGTTCAGTGTAGGCTTCATAGCTTTCACTGCTTTTCTTCTGCAAGGACAGTAGAAGGGCTTTGTAGTGGTATCCTTTGGCATATAGAAAGCGTGTCTTGTAGGCTTCTTCTAGTGCATCCCAGTCGTCTTTGACTGCGTCTTCCAACCCATAATGCCATCACCATGCTGACCCTTCCATATGTCTTGCAAACTCTCTTACTTTCTTATCATTGTCCCATCCTGCATCAACCGCAACTCTCTCAAACTTATCAAACCACTCAAGGGCTTTCTCTCTCTTTCCCTTGTATGTTTTTAGTTTGATTGTAGTAGTCATTACCTCACTTGTGCTTATTTCCGCAGAGACGGCACCAAATATGTGGGTTATTACTGACTGTACTTGGTGAGTGGGAGAGCTTGTAGGTCAAGTCAGTACCACTTGGTTCAGAATAGCTTCCAATAGAAGGTAGCAAGGTAATAAAGACTTCTGTTTATTTCGTCCAAATCTTGTTGTTCTTCCTGGTTCAATTGGGTAGATATATATATCACTTGGGGGGGGCTTAGACAATAGACAATGTGTTATAAAATAGGGTGTGAGCACCTTCCTGTTATGGTAAGTGTTCTAACTAGATAAGGGCAGGGATAGGAGGGGAGGACGCGTGGGGGAATCATAGGGGGGTACTGGAGGACTTTGGGTAGGACTCTGGAGGGAACTCTTGGAGAACTCTTGGGCAAAGAGTGGGTACTACATTGAGTACTCACACAGTAGTCTCTTGCTTTATCCCATGAATTTTGCAGAAGTGGATGAAGAGCTTTAAGGTATATTCTTCACCACTGTCAGAGCGTATGTTCATGATTTTTTCACCAGTTTCTCTCTCCACCATGGCTTTAAGCTCCCTGAACTTAGACAGAGCTTCTTCCTTTCTCTTCATGAAGTAGACCCATGTGTATCTTGTATAATCATCAATAAAAGTGATTAAATACTTCATCCCACCTAAGGATAAATTTTGCATAGGTTCACACAGATCTGAGTGAATAGATCTAATTTTTGCTTAATTTTGATTAACCCAGAGCTCTTGAACAGTTGTCTGGCTTGTTTCCCATATATGCAGGCTTCACAGTGCTTCAAATTAGTTGGGTGATCAATTTTTACTCCAGAAATTAGCTGATCCTTGATCATTTTGCGCAAATAATCAAAATTGATGTGCCCAAATCTCCTGTGCCAAAGCATTGGTGTTTCTTCATTTAAGTTACTTATATTGGCTTCCAAATATGATGGAATATAAGTCAACTTGTATAGATTCTGATCTCTGATGCCCAAAGCAATATGGGCACCATTTTGATCAGTGATCCTGCATCCAGAATTGTCAAAACTGTAACTTAGTCCTTCTGCTGTGGCCTTGCTTACAGAGAGTAGGTTCTTGGCTATTTCTGGTACATAGAGTACTTCTTTAAAGGTCAGTGTATGGCTTCCTTCACGGCTTCTTAGGTTTACTTGGATAGTTCCTTTTCCCACTGCATCAAGTGTTCTATCATCACCCATGAAAACCTTCTTAATTGGAATTTCTTGATATTGAGTAAAAAGTTCTTTTTGGTGTGTATAGTGTTGAGATGCTCCAGAGCCAATACACCACGTCTGAGAATCCTTGTTTGTGGTCATATTTAGTGAAGATATGAATAGTCTATCTTAAGTTGTTGTAGCATTTCCATATTCAGGCTTCTTTTGCTGATTATCTTTCTTTTTGAGACACCAGTCTGATGTGTGTCCTTTCCTTTTGCAGTAGTTGCAAAATAGGTTGCTGTTGCCTTTGTAGGGTCTTTGGTACCTCCTTTGTTGGTTATCATTGCTTATTAAAGCATTTTCTTCTTGCTTCTTATTGGTGCTTGATTTTCTTTATTCTTCATCCAGGAGCCTTCCATATACGTAATTTAAGGTCAAATCTTCAGTTCTGGACTCTAGGGCTGATACAAGGCCCTGAAACTTGTCTGTCAGGCTATTCAGGATGGTAACTATCACATCCTCATCAGTAGTTGGTACGCCCACAGATTCCATCTCAACTACCAGCAGGGTAATTCTGCTAATTAGATTTTTCATTTCTTCTCCTGGCAGCATCTTTGTAGTCAAGAATTTTTGTCTCAGATACATTTTCTTGGCAGCTGAACATGACTGGTAGGTGTCTTCTAATGCCTTCCAGGCATTCTTTGCCGTTTTTGCTCTTGAGCATTGAATTAGCAATTTGTCTTAAACATTAAGGCAAATGCAGTTAAAGGCACTTTGTTCTTTCTTCTGGTACTTCAAGGCTTCCTCTCCCACGTTTTTAGGAGGGCATTCTTCTCCCATGAAAATATCCTAAAGGCCTCTTTTTTGTAGCAGCATCTTCATCTTCACCTTCTACACTTGGTAGTTAGAGCCATCCAACTTTTCAGCAGAGGGAAAAATTCCAGTAATAGCAGTAGTAGACATTGCAGAGAGTGACAGCTTGGGGCTCATAACCTGTTGTAAGAGTCTTGGAGATATTGGAAATGACTTGGAGAACAAGTAGATTATGTGGTTTTCACTTAATGATTAATTGAATGTAGAAGTAGTATTTATACTTTTACCTGGTCTTGGCATTGCAAACACAAAGAATAGGCTAAGGAAGGTCCCAAGAACATGTGTGCAAAGTTTGGGGCTGTTTGGGCAACTTTGAGAATTTTTATGTTCTGGGTACCTGGTATTTTGGTGAAAATATTCTAAGTAAATCCCAACAAGGAATTTGGTCAGTATTCTCTAGGATTTGAGGGTTATGATCTAAGTGACTAAGTTAGGTGAATATTTAGGTGGAATTACAAATTTTTACAACAGATTGCAGCCCATGAGTAGTAATTAGGGTAGTGGATACTCTGTAATATCTTGCCAATTCTTTCAAATTTCTCTGGTATCTCAAAGGGCTCATATAGCTTCAAATACCTCATGTACAACTTGTTCATTAGTATGGGGATATTGCTGAAAAGAAAATGCATTACTCCCAGTGGAAAGCTTTACTCCAACAGATACCCTCTATCTTAAGTATCTCTGGTTTCCAATTAATTCCATATTCTAGCCAATGGCTTATAGCTTGCCAACTTTGCTGCAATTGCATGCTGACTTCTGTATGTTCTCTCTGTGGAAAGATGATGTTCTTAGTGCTGGTGTTTTGGCAAAAATAATGCGTGTGAGTTATGGAGTAAATCACCTGGATCTCACACATTTGACAGCAATACTGTCCATTGTGCCTGGATAAACCTGCTCTCTTGCTTATGGCTGGGGCATCACCAATGCAGATAAAATATGTGCCTTTACATGACAACCATTGACTGTTATCCTGCTGGAAAGCATACAAAATTCATCCAGCAAAGGATACCTGTAGCTATACATGTTGGACGGTGATTTAGGCCCAGATACCAGTGAGTCTACAATCAGATTATTGCTCTAAAACCATAAGATGGGTGGCAGAATCAGATTGATGAGAATCAGTGGCCAGCAGGATTTGCTGGTAGAGTACTTGTTTAATGAGAGTCCATCAAGTGATAAGGCAAACCCATGGTCATACATACCTTCAAAGTAGCCCTTGCTTCTTAGCTGTTTGTAATATTTGCCATCAAATATATCATATATGTTTGCGCTTGACTAATACTGAGTGCCATACTCTATAGCTTTGCAATATTTGTTGGACTGCATCAGCTTCCTCAGATGGGGTATTACCGGAATATATCTGGAGTGTGAACAATACTTTCCCTCAATGGTGGTAGATTGCTGTCAGTTTGGACATGTTGCAATGGTAGCATTTTTGGATGCAAATGCCATGCAACTGTTAACACATGCTGGAATCAGGACAGTCTCTGGATCATATGTTACCAGCTGCATGAGGGTTGTCCACTTGTACCATGTAAATGGTAAGTTGCATCCCCAATGATTTTGGCAAGAAGTAGTTATAAATCCTCAAAGCCCCCATTACTGATATTAGTGGACACGCACCACTTCTCTAGCCATAACATTACATCATTCACCAGTAGATGAATTACTGGGCTCACTTTGCTCCATAAAGTATCATTGGCATTTGTTTCAATGGGTGTTTTCTTATTGCATATGGGATTTGACTGGGCTCATACATGGTACTGTTGTTAGGGGAGATAGGCTCATAATCAATTGATGAACCTTCTTTGTCAGAGCTATCACTCTGCATGCCATATTCAGGAGGCTGAGGAGAGCCCAAAGGCATCACAAACTCCTCTGACTCAGTAGACTTGTTCCATTGGATAGTGCCACATAGTGCCAGCCTGTGTATAGTGCTGGATTGATCTGGCACTCTACAGCACCATCTGGCACTATAACTTCTACCATAATGCCAGTGATAGGATATAGTTACTGGTAATTTTATTTAATCTTACTTATGTTTCTCAGAATAGTGCTTTCCTTGCTTTATTTACTCTTCATAATGCTCCAGACATATTTCTCTCAGTGGATGTCTTCTTGTATGAATATACTGTGCATTAATAAGTATCTTAACTATTTTACCTATTGTGCTGTTTTCTCCTGTATGTGACTTTCCTCTGTATTTACCAGCCAATATGGGGAATCTCTTCAGATATCCAAATGTATGCTCTACCCTGACTCTGAAATGATTAAATATCTCATTTTAGAGCTTCTGCTTCCTGCTAAGCACACCATTTATTGGCTTCCTATATGCTGTAATACATCCTAATCTCCAATAATCCCCTCCTATATAAGCTAAGACTGCCATAAATTTCTCCCCTCTACTGAATTCTGGATGATTCTCTACCCAGAGTACTTTGTCATGCCTACTCCCAGCAAGTAGTCCACTAAACCAGATGATGTTACCCTCAATGTCAGACAGTACTTGAAACTTCACACAGTGTGCCTTGTACTTGACAGAATAAAAGTGCCTCTGTCCTCTAGAAGGTCTGTTGATCCTGACTGGGAGGGTATCCAAGATACTCCTTATATGAAACCTGTTGCTGAACACTCTGGGATATGGAAGTTTATTGGAGCTTCTGAACCAAGTATTCCAAGCTTGCTCTAAGTCATTCATACCCTCTGCAAGGTGGTTCTCCATTGCTGTCAGCTGCAAATGAAAGCTTCTAGGACTTTTGTTGCCATGGATGGTGGGATGAAACCTTGTGGGGCAATATATCTTGTAATAGCAGAGAAGCTTAACAAGGGATCTCCTTGAGTAGATTGGGGTAGATGGCCCATAGTACTTGGTATAGATCTCCTTTAGTGTGTCAATGGGAAATTCAGTGGTAGTGATGGGATTGATGAGAAAAGACCATTCAGATGAGTAAGTCATATTAAAGTTGGTAGGTGATTGGGCTGAGACGTATTGATTCAATTTGGTGCAATCTACTATATTTATCTGATTTTCCATGCATCATGATTAAATCTTCATCAATTGACATGTATCCCATCATTATGTCACAAAAATCATCCTCAAACAACAACTTAGTATTTTTACTGATGCTTTACTCCCAAGTCTGTAATCAAATAGGAAATCTACAATTGATGGGATCCAATCCATGTCAATGCAATCCTAGATGCATCAAGCCTAATTTATGGAAAACTCAACAATCACATTAGTTTTCATATATATTTCATATAAGACCAGGTTGATGCCAATACAATACTATACTAGTATCCAAATCTATCACTATGGTTCCTATACCAAGTCTTAACTCATCTTTAGTACAACCCAGACAAAACCCATTCCCAGCTCAAAAGCATGGTCCAGATCAGGGAAGTCAATGTTGGATCTGTTTGAGTTCCTGCCAAATGATTTTAGCATGGCCCAAGTGTCTATGATGAGCCTTCATACAGATATTTGGGCACTACTCATTGACCTAGAAGAACTAAATACCTCAGAGAGTTAACAGAGATGGAAGAACCTGAGTAGAAAGCTGTGGCACAAGTTCTACATTAAGATGCCAGTGGATGTATGTGAGAAGATATATAACAAGACAGGTATTGAAATTAAGAATGAGCTGAGAGTGATGGGATTTGATGAGGGAGCTGCATGGGAACAATTTTGCGTGCAATTTGCACAGTACAGGCCAGATATGTCTGTTTGTGCCTCATCACTGAGAACCAAATAGATTTGGAATGAGTTTTTGCCTTAAATGACTAATGTATTACGTGATATATTAGTAGTGCTGGGTGGCTTCCAAGAGCAAAATACATAGGACTCATCCAGACAACAGTTCCAAAGTATCACACAGAGGGTAAGTGAATACCTTGAGGAATCAGAAGGTGAGCTTCAAGAGGAAGAATACAGACCTCAAGCAACAGTGTCTAGATTGCGCCAGCACTCTTTGCTGCATTCCTTACCATCCTTTGCAACTTCAGCACACCAGCACACATCAGTCCAACCTACACCAATACCCCTCACAAGAGTGCCCCACATTGAGTCAACATGTATTGGGTCAATATGCATGCTTCAGAGCAAAACCACCAGAGCTTGCCAAACTGCTCATTTAGACACAAGTCCATTGGAGTGGGCCAAGTTGCATCAACAAGCAGCATCACATTGAACTCAGCCAAGGGCCATGCAAGCGCATCAAATTGTGCTGGGTGTGCCATTACACCTGACCATCAGCTAGTTTCTTTTGGTGAACTGACTGCTGATGACCCACATGAAGTGCCAGCACCACCAGAGCCTTTGGCAAGTATAACAATGCATCAGCACATAGCACTGCAGGCTGGTTCAGTAGCATCATCCACAGCAATTAAGCGTGGCCAAGCTGCAGCATTGCACTCATCAACTAGGAGGCAAAATACTGACTACAAATACACAAGTAGCCAAAAGGATAGTCAACAAGGAAATAGTTTAGGTGTGCAAAGTAAATCACTACCAAATGATTCAGTAGTAATCCCTGTGAGAGAAAACCTAGGAGAAGATGATGCAATTGCTCTGAATTGCTATTATTTGTCATGATCCAAACAATACATTTTTTTTGCAATCCAACTTGAGCCACCACAAATCAGGGATCACTAAGTTTTTGATATAAGCAGGATCAAGATTGTCTCACATTTCAGACAGAACCTCTATAAACAAACACCCTGCGTACATATACACCATCTATTACACTAGTGCAGACATTTGATCTATTTTGCACCTGTTCAATTGTTGCTTGCTAGCTATGACATCTTGTCCAATCACTGGCATCATGGATTTACTTGCTCAATGGGCAGAATGGGATATTTGATGACAAAGCAGGTAGCCTGTGTATTGGTTAAAGAGCCAATTGGGGGCTGACAGCTTCAGGATACTTTTGGACTGATTAACCGCTGAGATACCATCCAATTGGAGTGGTGGTAACCAAATGGTAAGTATCTCTGTAGTTTATAGTGTGATATGCATTTATTTCCATTTACATCAAAGAAACACATCCAAATACCAGATTTTACCTACCATAATAGCAGTATTCAATTGCGCACATGATGCAAACATTACAAGCTGGCACAATCATCCATGCCAACCTCATTGTGTCAGATTGTGCCATAGTGTGCAAGATCATCCCACATGGTGCAAAGTTGTCCAAGAGCAATCCTGCTTACTGGTAGCTATAATATTGCACCCAATTGTTCTTAGAGACCACAGATTGCTCCGTGCACCCTGGCATGGTATGATGGAGCAAGTCTTGTTTATGCAAGGTGACAAAGACAGCCAGGTGCCAATATAGAAGTATCAACTGGCTGGCAAGATAATGTTGTTATAGTAGTGACCTATGAATGGTCAAATATGACTTGTGTGGCAAAACACTGGCCATGATGCTTGTAATACTTCCTATGCTGTCTGCATGCTTCATGGTTGAGCAGCTTGCTACAATAGTCACATGGTCTTTTTTCTCTTCTCTTGCAGCGTTGCGTCAAAGTAGTCTTGTCCATAGGGCAAACAGTTTGGCCTTCAACAACATAATACTATTATATCACTTTTTGGTCCATACTCATGTGAACTTAAGACAGTCTTGTATTTGAGGCATTGCACCTCATGAATATAAGATTCAATGATGACCTGCCATGGTAAGCATTATAAATAAAGTTGTGGCACCACATACACACATATGTATTACACTATTTCCCCTTTGGTGGACTTACTTCCATATACATGCTGCCAGAAAATAGAGCAAAGTTGTCTGGTTCCCAACCAAACCCCACCACTGATGGCAACAGAAGAATGGTTTAACAACAGCTGGCTTTGACATTCAGTGCAACAAGCAGGGCTACATCCAAAAAAGGACATGTTGACAGTTTACCACTGAAGGTAATAATGCAGACTCCTCAGGCTCTCAGTCAAGTAGGCAATTGAGAACCTCTGTAGAGCCACAAGCTGACTGTTATGCCAGGCAGATGAGAATGCAGCAAACTCAGTATGCTCAGTTGAAGACCAGCAAGTGTCTGTCATAATATCACCACCACCTATATTAGCAAGTATGTTGTCAGCTCACACCAAAGCATCAATGAAGCAATTAGGTGCAGTGGCTGATAGGATAGATGCAATGTGCCAGAGAAATCAGGAAATAGTCCAGAAACAGGATGAGCAGATAATAGACTTGTTCCATCGTACCGTGCCAGGGCGCGCGGCGCAATCCGCGGTTGCAAAGAACAATCGGGCGCAATATTATAGCTACCAGAAGGCAGGATTGTTCTTGGACGATTTTGCACTATGCGGGACGATCTCGCACACTATGGCACAATCTGACACGATGAGGTTGGCGCGGATGATTGCGCCAACTTGTAATGCTTGCATCACGTGCGCAATCGGATACCGCTATAATGGCAGGTAAAATCCGGTATTTGGATATGTTTCTTTAATGTAAATGGAAATAAATGTGTATCACACTATAAACTACACTGATACTTACCATTTTGGTTACCCTCACTCCAATTGGACGGTATCTCAGTGGTTAATTGGTCCAAAAGTATCCTGAAGCTGGCAGCCCCCAATTGGCTCATTGACTACTGAAAAAGCTACCTGATTTGCCATCAAATATCCCATTTTGCCCATTTAGCAAGTAAATCCCTGATCCTAGTGATTGGGCAAGGTGTCATAGCTAGCACGCAAGCGATCGTGTAGGTGCGAAACAGATCCAATAGCTGCACTGGTATTACAGATGACGTATATATATGCAGGGTGTTTATTTATAGGGGTTCTGTCTCAAATGTGAGACAACCTTGATATTACTTATATCAAAAATTTGATGATCACTGATTTGCGATGGCTCGATTCGGATCGCAAAAAAAAAGGGTTGTCGGGATCATTACAAATGTGAGCGATTCAAAGCGATCGCATCATCTTCTCCTGGGTTTTTTTCTCACAGGGATTACTACTGAAGCATTTGGTAGTGACTCACTTTGCACACCTATACTACTTCCTGGCTGACTATCATCTTGGCTACTTGTGTATTCGTAGTCAGTATTTTGACTCCTAGTTGATGAGTGCAATGCTGCAGCTTGGCCGCGCTGAATTGCTCCGACTAAACCAACTGAACCAACTGAACTGGCCTGTAGTGCCACGCGCTGACGCATTCTTTTACTTGCCAAGGGCTCTGGTGGCTGAGTCACTTCATGTTGGTCATCATCAGTCAGTTCACCAGAAGTAACTTGCTGATGGTCAGGCGAAACGGCACGCGCAGGCGCGCCTTGACGCGTTGAGATGGCCCTTGGCTGAGTTTGATGTGATGCCGCATGTTGACGCAACTCGGTCCGCTCCAATGGACTTGTGTCTAAATGAGCAGTTTGGCGAGTTCTGGTAGTTTTGCTCTGAAGCGCGCGCGTTGACCCAATGCGCGTTGACTCAATGCGCATTGACTTGACACGGGGCGTTCTGGTAAAGGGTGTTGGCGCGGTCTGGACTGACGTGCGCTGGCGCGCTGTGGTTGCAAGAGATGGTATGGAATCCAGCGAGGCGTGCTGGCGCGATCTGGACAATGTTGCTTGCGGTCTGTATTCTTCCTCCTGAAGCTCACCATCTGATTCCTCAAGGTATTCACTTACCCTCTGTCTGATACTTTGGAGCTGTTGCCTGGATGAGTCCTGTGTATATTGCTCTCGGAAGCCACTTAGCTCTACTAATATATCACGTAGTACATTAGTCATTTGAGGCAAAAACTCATTCAAAATCTCTTTGGTTCCCAAAGTTGAGGCACAAACGGACGCGTCCGGCCCATACTGCGCAAATTGAGCGCGAAATTGTTCCCGCGTGGCTTCCTCGTCAAATCCCCTCACTCTCAGCTCATTCTTGATTTCAATACTTGTCTTGTTATATATCTTTTTACATACATCGGCTGGCATCTTGATGAAGAACTCATGCCACAGCTTTCTACTCAAATTCTTCCATCTTTGTTGACTCTCTGAGGTATCTAGTTCTGCTAGATTAATCAGTAGTGCCCAAATATCTGTATGAAGGCTCATCATAGACACTTGGGCCATACTAAAATCATTTGGCAAGAACTCGAACAGATCCGACATTGACTTCTCTGGTCCGGACCACGCTAGTGAGCTGGGGGATGGGTTTTGTCTGGGTTGTACTAAAGATGAGTTGAGGCTTGGTATGGGGACCATAGCAACGGATTTGGATACTTATACAGCAGTATATTGGCATCAACCTGGTCTTATATGAAATATATATGAAAACTAAAGTGATTGTTGAATTTTCCATATATTATGCATGATGCATCTTGGATTGCGTTGACACGGATCAGATCACATCAATTGCAGATTTCCTATTTGATTATAGACCTATGATTAAAGCATCTATAAAAGTACCAAGGCATTGTTTGCGGATGATTTTTGCAACATAATGATGGGATACATGGCAATTGATGGAGATTTAACCATAATGTGTTAAAAATCAGATAAATAACGCAGATCGCGCCAAATCAATTCAAACCGCCTCCATACAATCATCCATCAATTTTAATATGACTTACTCATCTGAATAATCTTTTCTCATCAATCCCATCACTACCACTGGATTTCCTTTTGACACACTGGAGGAGATCTATTCCAAGTACTGTGGACCATCAACCCCAATCTACTCAAGGAGATCCCTTGTTAAGCTTCTCTGCTATTACAAGAACTATTGCCCTACAAGGTTTCATCCCACCATCCATGGCAACAAAAGTCCTAGAAGCTTTCATTCCCAGCTGACAGCAATGGAGAACCACCTTGCAGAGGGTATGAATGACTTAGAGCAAGCTTGGAATACTAGGTTCAGAAGCTCCAATAGACTTCCATATCCCAGAGTGTTCAGCAACAGGTTCCATATCAGGAGTATTTTGGATACCTTCCCAGTGAGGATTAACAGACCTTCTAGAGGGCAGAGGCACTTTTATTCTGGCAAGTACAAGGCACACTGTGTGAAGTTTCAAGCACTGTCTGACATTGAGGGTAGCATCATCTGGTTTAGTGGGCCATTTGCTGGAAGTAGGCATGACAAAGCACTCTGGGTAGAGAATCATCCTGAATTCAGTAGAGGGGAGAAATGTATGGCAGACTTGGCCTATATAGGAGAGGATTGTCAGAGATTAGGATGTATTACAGCTTATAGGAAGCCAAGGAATGGTGTGCTTAGCAGGAAGCAGAAGCTCTACAATGAGATATTTAATCATTTCAGAGTAAGGGTAGAGCACACATTTGGATATCTGAAGAGATTCAGCATATTGGCAGGTAAATACAGAGGAAAGTCATATATAGGAGAAAACAGCAGAATAGGTAAAATAGTTAAGATACTTATCAATGCACAGTATGTTCATACAAGAAGACGTCCACTGAGAGAAATGTGTCTGGAGCATTATGAAGAGTAAATAAAGCAAGGAAAGCACTATTCTGAGCAACATAAGTAAGATTAAGTAAAATTACCAGTAACTGTATCATACCACTGGCATCATGGTAGAAATTATAGTGCCAGATAGTGCCTTAGAGTGCCAGATCGATCCGGCACTATAAACCGGCTGGCACTATGTGGCACTATCCAACGGAACAAGTCTAATACATGTGGAGCAATCAGTATCCCAGGTAGAGAAAGCAGTACCTTTGCTGCAAAGAAGGAACTCAAATAGCTCAATGTCACAGCCAAGAATTGAGCCACTGCCCAATGTAACAGCAGAGGAACTCAGTACAGTCTTTGAAGCACAACAACAGTGCCAAAATATAAGCCCACAGAAGAACCTATCACTGCATGGGAGGGACACAATGTGGTGTTTATACCAAAGCCTAAAAATCAAAAGACATTGAAGATCTGTGAAGCCACTGAGTTCAATAATGAAGGGTGGGCAAATAGCTAAGAGGTCAACAGAAGTCTAGCATGCCATCACCTTAAGGCTGGCATATTATGGGACTATCAGGAACTCATGGCCAAGCAGAATACACTTGACTTATTCCATCAGCATTATCCTGGATTCAAACAGGCAAATAGACTTTGGGCCAGTGCTGGTATGCTAAAAAAGTATCATAAGAGTAGCAGAAACTATCAATGGCAGAAGAACAAGGGCTCCATGGCTAAAGACCAGTGGCTTCCTCAAGAGCCCATTACAAGCAGGGACAAAAGCTCCAGACAAGCATCAAAGAGATATCAGGTAGCTGAAAGAGTGCCAATTAGGGACAAGCAGGCAGACATGGATGCACCAGCACAACATTTATCAAGGAAAAAGTGTAGTCCTACTCAAGAAGCACTTAGTGAAAGTAGCAGTGAAGGACCTAGCAGTGACAAAAACCAGCAACTTTTACAGGAGCCCAATACAGCTACAGTTGAGAGCTTGAAACAAGCAGAAAAGAAACTTCAGGTTGCCAGAAGAGTGTTGCAAGGGACAAGCAGGCCAAAACAGATGCGTCAGAGCAGAATTTATCAAGGAGAAAATGTAGTTCATTACAAGAAGCTTGCAAACAAAGTAGCAGTGAAAGACCTGGCAGTGATAAAGGAAAAGGTAAAGGGAAAAATGTCTACCCAAGCCTGAGTCAGCTAGGCATGCAGAAAACACTGCAGTTCTTGTCAATTAATGCCACAAGCCAGGAACAGACTGAATCCCATCACAGCCAAGAAGAATTACCAACAAGAAAATAGCTGTTTTCACAAGAGTTGGAAGCTCAGCCAGTTGAGCTACACTCCAGCAAGGTGGATGAGCTTGCAGAAAAAGGCAATTTGTTTACCACAACCTCCACATCCTTCATTGTTGACAGAGTGGAGATCCCACTAACAGACAAGGCTATAACATCAAGAGCTTGAAAGACTATAACAATGCCTTCAGGGGATTTTTGGAACATTAATAGGTACACCTAGAGGTTGAAGCACTTCTTCACAAGCAGTACCCAAGAAAATACACTTGAATATTGCAAGGATTTATTGCAAAGACTGGCAGATGAGGTGCTTGACCTTGCAGTGCCAGCTGAAGACCAGGATGTGTGGGAACCAGTGAATGAACAGTGGAATAAAGACATTGGGTTCCTGCTAAAGTTGTGGGACTAGAGTGTTACAGCAGAGATACTTATCAAGTGGTGGATTTTAGTGAAGTTAGTTGCTGAGAGTGGGGTTGGGCTTAATGTTAGTGTAGGGTATAGGGACTTGCATAGATCAATACAGTTGGAAATTATGGTACAACTGAAGTTTCAGTGGTAATAAATCAATTTGAATGCATGAAAAGTAAGAGAAATGGTTCAGTTGGGAAGTAAGAAGTGTGAAAAAGAGGCAATAGCCAATCAATGCACACAAGTGTAGGAGGTGATAGAGTGTCCAGGATCAGAAAGTGACCAAATTGGCAGAGAACCAATCAAATGTTACTTATACATTGTTGTGATGAAAAATTTTGACCAAGTTTTTTGTAAAATCTGGGGTTTAATTATTTTTCAACAGTCTCTGGACAGTGTCCTGACAGTATCAGTACCTCCTAGTCATGGGACTTTAGCTTTGTGACAACCCTTTGAAGGGATCATTACTATAATTTCTCATAGGGCTAAGTATTTCATCACTTTATTGATAATTATACTAGATATAAGTAGGTCTACTTCATGGAGAGAAAGAAAGAAACTCTGTCTAAGTCCATGGAGTTTAATGCAATGGTGGAGAGAGAAGCTGGTGAAAAAATCACAAAAATACACTCTGACAATGGTGGACAACACACCTCAATGCTCTTCATCCACTTCTGCAAGTTCATTGGATAAAGCCA